>SWBH01000102.1:0-21327 GCA_024195465.1 Aureobasidium sp. EXF-8845 | reverse complement strand
TGATGTCGAAGATGATGAGGAGAGTGTGGGCGATGCAGAAGAGATGGACGACTTTATGGATGACGACGCCGCGGATAACAAAAGACACATGATCACTGGCGACCTCAAGCCGGTCAGTACAGGCCTGTGTTGGGAAGACGCTAAAGGATTCTCAAATTCAAACGGAGAATCCTCAGTCGATCTCGACAGTATGAAGATTGACTTCTTCATTCGTAAGTTTAACATCACCTCATTGATTATTCTATCTCTAACACCGTACAGCTCTGTCACAGCCCTCCATCAACCCTTTCTCGACAAGCTACTGGCAGACCACGACCGCACCAGCTGTTTCTACTGCCAAAGCTAGCGGTGGTCAGTTGCAGCTCGATGGCAAGATGAAGCCACCAAAGGCACCTCTCATGCCGCGATCAAACACCAACGACACCATGACCATCATTGGTGCCTCTAGCGGTATGAAAGGACCCATCATGAGTGTGGCATCTACGAAAACTGCAAAGCCGGCTCCCAAGCCTCTGCAAGGACCAGAGTTGGCCGAGTTCAAGGATGCTGTTGACGGCAGCAACCTCACAAAGGTCGATCTTCTGAAAGCTCTGAAGAAGAGGTATGTACTCGACCCATTACGGCCTGAGGAAACACTAACGACTTGACAGATTCCCCAAGTACACCAACGATACCATCAAAGCGACTCTGTCAAGCTGCTTCGCTCGAATCGGCCAGTTCGAAACCGACAAAGTCTGGAAGGCCGTTGCTGCTTGATCTAACACACATTCTTGACGACTCTTTACTGCTTACCTTTTACTTGCTTGCTCTTCTTTAGCGACATTTTTTCTCTTCAGCGACACAACCCGATGCCGCATTTGCTATTATACTGGAGCGCTATCGTTGGAACAACATTTATATTGAGGTGGGAAATTTTGTGTATCAGCCGGCGAGCTGATCTGCACTGGGACAAGGATTCCGCATAGCTTTTTGACAGCATGCTTACAAAAAGCATGTTCATAGATGGTGGCATAATCAAAATTGCTCATAGCTTTAAACTACGGTCCATTCTACTTGTACTCTGCGCAATGACGTGACCCTCGTGTTGGTACTGACTTCCGGTGGCTGGGAACAGGGTGGTACGGTTGACAATGGTTTTCGAGGTCGTCAACGGTATAGAAGCACCACGAAGCGATTTATGGGTTCGGTTATAGTACCAGCGGGATATGGCCATCTCTGTCTATGCTGTGTACAATTCTCGTGGTGGTCCGACTCTTCTTCGTCGTACTATTGCCAAAACCAAGACTAACAGCATAAAGGTCTGCGAGGAAAGCCAGAATTTGGAGATTCTTAAGTAAAGGCAGATTTGTCGTGAGACATTCGGAGGAGGTGCGATAAACAAGAGAGGACATGAAGTACATCGAGAACATCATTCTCACCTGTTATGCCTGGTTTGGGCTACGGTGGACACTAGAGCATGTTAGCTGAATTCGATGGCAGCGCTCGAGGAGTCGCACGGTTCATCTTAATCGCACTCAAAATGCAGTGACAGAATCTGAAACAATGTTGCTCTTACCTTCATAATTCCCTGGAAGGTCTGTTTGTATAGTGCCCCGCCAGAATTCATGCAGGTGACTCGTTCCTGCATGTCATTCTGCGGCAGGCTAACAGATCGTCAAGCCGACCATGACCTACGTTGATTGCTCTGTAACACAAACATTTCGCATGCGTACATCACCACATTCTCAATTTTTTGTTCCAGTACTGACGCTTCACCACACGATTGACTCGAACAATCATGGCTACCATCATATCGTCTTCATCTTCATCTTCGCCTACGCCTCCGCCAATGACCACACGACAAAAATCCCGTCATGCAGCCCAGATGGGACAGCCGTCTCTGAAGTATTTTGTGGACCGACCTAAGCTCGACAACATCGATTTACAGTCCATTGAGGTCAAGGCATCAATCCGTGATAGATTTGACGATCTGTGTGAGGAAGCTGGCTGGGTACCTACAGAGACCGTCAGAGATGCATTGATAATACTCACCAAGCTTGATGCCCCGTGGAGACGACGTGACAGCGAAGCAGCTCTGTTTGCCTTCGTACAACACCTCGATTTTGTCTGGATGAACGGTTGGGTCTTACTCGGCAGGAAGAAGTTCAGAGAGGGAGTTCTCTGCGTTTGGTACCGCCCTGTTTACTCGCCTACGGCGCGAACCATCGAATTCTGCTACGGATCTCAGAAGACCATCTTCAAACCCGACGGCATCAAAGACAGAGTCGACAGAGACAAGGTTTGGCTACCCTTCATCAAGCTCTTTGACCTACCCAACCTCGCAAGAGACAAGCAGAACTTGTATCTCACCGGCGTCTATGAGATTCTCCAAAGGTTTACATACATGCGCGGTATCTTGGATCCGAACGGGCCCGACGATTCCGTTTTGAGACCTGGCCGCCCGGAGCTTCCTTTCCTGCCCGGTTCTGCGTGGATGAAGCAACATGGAGTGCTATTGATTGAAAATTCTCCGAACAACCAACACGCTGCGTCTGAGCCGCGCGGTCGACCCCGATCGCGGCCTTTGGACGAGTTGAACGCGAATGCTGATGTCGACAGCGAAGCTGCCTATCAACCCAGCGACGCTTCATCAGCCGGCAAAATTGGTAGCATAGCATCCTACCCTCCATCGCTGATCAATGGTACAGACTCAACAGATTCAGTGCCTGAGAGTAGTCCTCCAAGCACTGAGCTTGAGTCAATGCGCAGACAGAAGCGTAAGGCTAGCGACAGTCCTGAAGATTCAGCAACTCGAAAGCAGATGCGCCTCTCGAGTGATGCATCCGAGATTGAGCCTTCCGTCGTCACAATGAAGCGCTCAATCCAGGATCTTTATCAAAGCCATTGCCGACAATTCCAATGGACACCCTGCGCAGCTACACTCCAGACGATCGTGGACCTGCTACACTCTCATGATGTCGAGATTGAGGGTATGGATGCTTCTCTCCTGGCCTTTGTTCAGAACCTCGATTTCGTGTGGAAGAATGAGAGGATATTTATCGGCTCTCGTAAGGTCAAGGGCGCTCGACGTTATGAGCGTGTTTGGTATAAGACAACCCATCGCGACGGCGTCTGTCATGACGAGTTTTCTATCGACGCAGGTAGGCAACTGTGTTCGCCATCAATTGAAGATGTGGAGGTCGAGTACTTTTGGCCCTTTCTTGACAGTCTCTTCGACATGAAACACCTCGGAGGTGTAAACTGCAAGCAGCAACACTTTTACATTGCTGGCACCTACCTCCTGCTGTTTCAATACCCTACACTGCGTAGGTATCAGAGTCCTAGCTCAGGAATCGGCATCAAATTGGCTCCTCGCCTGGAGGATTTTGAGCTACCGTTTCCGCCTCAGTCTTCTCGATCGAACGCCACCTCGCAAGTCGAAGAACCACCACGCTCAGGTGTGCCTATGTCCGGCGATATCCTTCAACCAGTTCCCAACGTGCATTGCAGACAGAGCGATGGGGTCGCGCGAACTCCGGCCGAAGTACTCCAGGAACAAGAGACACAAGGCAAGATCACCGCCATGATTCAGGAACGTGCGCGTGCCTACATAGCGGACCCAGAGCCCACGATCAATGCTGTCGCACCAGCCAGCGCGCAATTTCTTGGATTGTTGAGCACATCTGCTATAGAGACGTCGGGACTTTCTCAACAGCCTCATGAGCAAGGTGTCTTGGGTGGCATCGTTGGAGAGCTTCTGCGAAATGTTCAAATCTCAGGTTCTCTCGAAGCTACACCCAAGGGAATCAAACTTCGAGTCGCAATAAACCTTCCGGGCAATGTCTTCCGCGAGCCAGTTCTAGGACTCTGTCCAGTGGTATCATCAGAGACACCACCAGTCTTGCCATCGCGTGATTGCATCGTAAAAGGATTGGAAAGAATCGCAATGGGCCATGTCAAGCCTCAGCAGCCAGTTACATACCAAGAGCCCGTACCGACTTCTCAAGATCGACATCTGAGGGCTCCTATTGCAATGATGACTCGCGTATCAGAACAGTCGAGCAGCGGTAAGTTCACCGTCGACCAAGCCAGAGAAATCCTTCGTGGTCCCCACGCATGTATCACATCTTCTGGAGATGCCAGGGATGGAGGTCTTGAGTTGATGAGGTTGTCGGTGCTCTTTCATCCTAGCACGTACGAGAATCGCGCTGTCGACCTAAAGTTCAGCACTACTCGCTCCGTGGAAACCCTGCCGGTCAGTCTGACCAAGACTCAGGCGCTCAAGGCTCTTATGGAATATGCTACAGAAGAAGAGTTGCAGCAGGGAGTATAAATGCATCTGAAATTGTAGAGAGCCGCTGGACCGAACGAGGCAAAAGAGTGCTAGGAGGTCTTTGATGAGCAGGAGATGGCGGTGGAAGATGCGATAGAGTAGAAGAACGGAAGTTTGCTGTAATCAAGGAGTGGCAGTCAAGCTGGAGGGTACATGGAGACAGAACGGGTCTGTAGCTCATGGCTGGACAACGACCAGCCCAACATTCATAAACCCCAACATCCTGTTTGCCTCTGCTGCTAGACTTTTAAAAGCTACAAAGTTCACCTCGACGACCACTTTCTCGCAACATCCAGTCGGCCAGAATGTGAAAGTTGTGTGAAGGTGCGCAGGTTGCCGTCGCGTGCCGTCGACGCGTTGTTGCCGAGGCACGGACCAACGAGCTCAACACCGTTCCCAACACTTGCACGAAAATCGAACATCGACATCTGCGCAGGTTCGAATCTCGCCTTGCGCATCCACATCTGCAATCTTTTTCCCTTCTTCCGCATTCGGACCATCCCATTCAAAAGTCATGCTCAGCTATGGCTACTGGATCGGATGTTTTGCTGGAGCATCTACTGTTTCAGGTCGCTCTCTCTGGTGATATTGGTACGTCTATCACTCTTTTGTCGCGTCGCTCGTTTTGTGTGGTCAGATCTCTTTGTTGGTGGAGACGGAAATGATTTATTCGACTTTAATGCATGGGAAATTTATGTCGCGTTTTTGGATGAACAACGCCATGTACTAATTACATAACATGACATAGGATTCACCATTACAGCACTGAGCTCGGCTTTTATCGAATTTAATAACAACAGCAATGCCGTCCAAGAAGATAGCAGCAAAGACAAAGATGAAGATAACGGTGATGATGGAGACCTTCTCTTCTCATTGAAACCGCCTGGTGCAATCACGGACGCCAAATCTCAAGCTTCGGACCCGCAACATCTGGATAAACTCTGGACGTGGCTCGTCGACCACCCTGATGTTACCGTCTCTCAGGCCGCTGCTGGTACGGAGGACCCGTATGGAAGGCCCACAGTGACTCACCCTTCCAACCCACTTGCTCCCGTCTTTGCTGCTCATGCCAAGGAGAGACTGTACACTACTGAACACCGAGTATGGCATGCCCTCACCGATCACGATGTCGACTGGAAGCGCATCCCGAAGCTCGAGTTTCACTGTCTCCAGGTCATTGCAGCCGCTGGCCGTGAAGGTGTGCTCCAACCGGATGTTACCAGGATCACTGGACAAGACAAGCGTTCAGTGCCAAAGCGTACCGACTCACTTGCCACAAAGGGTTACATCACCAAGGATATGTGCTTGGGTGGTGGCATCAAGACAAGTCTGCTTCGTCTCAAGAAACTGGTACTCGAACCAACCACCACATTCTACACGATCAAGGCAAAAGCTGGCAAAGGAGAAGGCGGTACTCGTCGTATGATCAACTACGAGCAATGGTTCAGCGAAGCCATGACCACTCTGAAGAAGCACGATGGACTTATAGCATACGAAGACTTGCGCAAGGAGATGGGTATTCATGGTTCGCGTTGGGAAACCAGAGCACTCCATCGGTGTATCAAAAGATTGGAGAAAGCTGGTTGTGTTCAAAGACTTCGCGCTCGATTGGAAGGTGCAAGACCTAGACAGGCAAAGAAACAACAAGAAGGAGTCACTCCGGCCTACGAACATCGGTATGAGATCGACCCTGAAGCTCCAACAGAGAAGGTCGATGCCGAAAAGACTGAGCACGATCCAGAAAACGTCTTCTGGGTCAGATGCATCAAGTTGATGCGTGAGCCTGTTGAGAAGGATCTGGAAGCCTTCACGTCTACCATCAAAGTCGGTAAGGTCGGCAAAGCTGTTGAGGACCACGAATCTGATGCAGAGGCCGATGCCGATGAGGATGATGACTATGTCGAGATTGATTCGGCAGCTCTAGATGGGCTAGGCAAGATGACCGAGATCACTAGGCGTGTCCCTCCCCAATGGCGACCAGACATGCATCATACACAATTCTTCTTCCAGATCATTGAAAGTGCTGGAACTAAGGGATTGAGCACTATGGATCTTGCCAACTTCGGTTTGGGTCCTTTCTGGCGACGCCCGCTTGATGAAATCATGGGCAGGCTCTCCGATGTCTGGACTGTGTCACAGCCTCTCCATCTTCGCCACCTTGCTATCATCAGAGATACCTCTCAACTACACAGGATATCGCACTATGTCTTTCGGAGCTTCCACAACTTCCAGAAGATGGTTGCCAACGGTGATGCTAACTGGCCCGCAATCGACATCAAAGAGGCGGAGATACTAAGAAAGCCTGACCTTGATGACTGGGGCTTCCCCAAAGTCAAGCCATCTACCATGGTTGGTCATGATGGTTCATACAACATTGCTGCCTGCAAAAATGTCCTCGTCAGATCGAAAGCCAAACCGAAGAGACCTTTGTGGGAGAAGAAAGCATTCAAGACCGAAAATCCACTCTCAAGCCTGAACACCTTGAAGACACCAAGAAAGAAAGTCAACACTTCAGATTCACCCTCATCAGCTGTACTACCTGTGGAGTCAGTCGAAGATGAAGGAGAAACTACTCCTGCCACTACCCGATCATCAAAAATCAAAAAGAAGGTGTCCAAAGTCATGTTCAAGATGAATCCCAAACGTGTCGAGGCCGAGCTCAGTGAATGGAAAGTCAGATCGCACAAGCTTGCTGTCTCAAGGGCGAGAGCAGAGTTTGGGTTGAGTGTCAAAAAGGATTCGGCCAAAACCAGGAAGCGCAGCAGGCCAACCAAGAGCGAGAAAAGTGCAACAGAAACACCACCCCAAGTTTTTGTCACAGGTGTGCAGTCTCTACTGCCTTCCACGTCAGCTGAGACTGGTTTGCAAGCTTCTGAAGGAGCACCTAAAGAAGCTCCACCAATATCGTACGAGCAGTCCGCACAGCAACCTAGCGACGTCGATGCCAGAGAGCTGACACAAGCATCTGCTCAATATGATTTGCAAGTCACCAAGAACCCCGGACCCGGCCCTGCTGAGATAACACCCGTCAATCCTGAACTAATCAAGCGTGTGGCTGAGCTCGAATCAGAGATTCTGACATTGGGCAAACCTAGCGTTTACATCAATCCTCCAGGGTCTGGTCAGGCCAAAAACAATGTGACTCAACCAAAGGGTCGACCATCCAGATATTTGATTGCTGTTTTCAAGTCAGAAAAATTGAAGTCGCTGCCTTGGTTCATTGAAGAAGACCATTTCCGTCTTTCTTCGTCAGTGGCCGGCACACCAGAGCCAAGTCTGGATGTATCGCAGCCTGCCACACCTACATCTGTAGACTATAGGGAAGCAGCCTCGAGCGAAAGTTCTCCGCAGTTGGCCATCACCAATCCGGATACTCCAGTTCTTGAGGAGTCTCCGGTACCTACAAAGCCTGAGAAACCTAAGGACGAGATAATCATCAAGAGAGGCCGCAGGATTCAAGTCCAGAGACAGGGCAAACGCAAGGCCTACGAGCCGTTGCGTCAGAAAGTCGCGAAGAAACTCGCTGTTGAGCAATCTGCTGACGATGGCAAATGGAGACCTCTAACAGAGCTTGAAGAGGCATACAACGCACAAAATGCAGTGTCACCTCCCGAGACACCCTCAACGTCGATAAGAGCAGTGCCGATCCTAGAAACACCATTTTCTCCTGTCTCCCAGTTGCCATCCGAGACTCCCGCACCTGTTGCAGATTCTTCCATCATATCGCCAGAACACCATACTGCAGCAGAGATACTACTCCAACAAGCTGACAGTGTTCCCTCTGAGCCGGATGAAGGATTCGAACATACCGCAGAAGAAAGGCAGGCATCGACTGGAGCTGCTGACAACGACCTGGAAATGAAGGACGCAGATACACTCGAAGACGTCGAACAGGTGCCATCTGCGACAGCTACTCCAGAGCAGACTGCTGAACAGGAACCGAGAGAATCACCATCACAGTCAGCCGAGCCCAAGCCAGCGCAAGTTACACATGTTACGGACTCGCAAAGGATCCTGGAACCCTTCTTCCGAAGAGCTTCGAAACGTCCTGATGCGCCGGCACCTGTGGAAGACATTACCGAGATAGCTGGCTCACCAAGCGCACCTGCTCCTTACAACCCATTCAACAAGATAGAACTGAAAACAGCCGCCACCGCAGCTCGCTTCGCTGCTCGTGCAAAGGGACCGTCCAAAGTTGGTGTTGGCCGTTCTGGAGGCATTGTCAGCTTCAATCGCAACAGAGTGTTGATGGATATCATCAAACACAATGGCGGCATGTTTGGCGGTGATAGAGAGCTCTACTATCCTTTCGTCACCGTCTGGGATAAGGAGTTCCAACGTCGACCTGACCGTCATACCCTGGACAGAGTCCTCGCCGGACTGATCGAAGAAGGTAAGATAAAGCGAGAACCATTTTCATTCTCCACATCTGAAGGGAGAATTTACACCAAGAATCTTGTCATGCTGCCGCACATTGATCCGGACTGTCCAGAGGCACAAGAACTCAAGCAGAAGATCATTGAGTGTCATCCAATGACATATGTCCCCGATAGTATCGAAGTCTTGCCTGAGCTCCGTGTGCGTATTGAGAACGATTTGAGAGGTGGCAAGGGTATACCAGATGTTCATAACCCGAACAGCTCCTTCATCTACGACCCAACCGCTGTTGTCAGCCGTATTCCTGGACCTCCAAAGGTTCAGCTTGGTATGACAGAAGCCAGAATGAAAAAGGGAGTCACCGCCAGAAGACATAGACGTGAGGAAGAGGAGAGACGTCAGGAGAGGTACTTCCAAGCACAAAAGGAAGAAACTCTCGATAATGCTGTGGCTGCTCTTACGACAGATTTCCAGCTCGACTCCTACCAACACGATCCGTCTAGAGCTATCGTTGATAGAGGTCCACGCGGTCGTGGCAGACTTGCCAAACTGCAACGCTGGGGTGCAGAAGATCAAATCATTCCGAGACGTGCTCTTGGTCTGCTCACAACGACTGGAAGAGATGGCCAACTCGAAGCCGAGCAGAACAGTCGTGACGCGGTTGCAGCTGCCGACTTTGGTGTGCTGAAGCCGCAACTCATTCCTACCGTCCCTCAAAGAGATGTACCTACTGCACCCAAAGTCAGGTTTCAACTTCCTCAAGAACCATCTCTTGTACAGATGCTGCATCAGAAGCAAGCAGCCACGTTCAGCGTTATTGACGCTTTGTCGATGACTGCTCCTTATCAGCGATTCCACCGTCAATCAGGAACCTTCTCAACTGATCCAGTCGTTATCACAACTTCTAGTCGACAGTCACAGTATGGCTTTGTTGGACAGCAGATGCAGATTCCGAGATCCCTTGCAGATATTTTCAAGCAAGCTGGAGAGGAAGCCACACTGCTTGAGCTACCGTCAGAGAGCCCACATGTCGGGTACGAAGTACCCCGATTTGCAGCTGTTGGAGTCACCAGACTTCCGAGATTGCACTCTGCCAGACCACGTCCAGCACCCAGACCTCAGCCAGAATATAAGTCATATGGTGCCAAGGCAATCTTGCCGCGCTCCAGCAGGACCGGTATCTTCTCCATGTCCGAAAAGGAGGAACAGCGCCTTATTTATGCCGTCGTGGTTGTCAAGACTCTTACTGGAGGCTTGGAACAGATTGTCAATTGGGGTCTTGTGCACCAAGTTTTCCACTACAAATTCGATCCCAACTACTGTCGTCATCGTTGGGTCTTTCTCAGACCAAAGCTCGGCGGTACGGCAGACAAACTGCAAGTCGAGTTTCAGAAACTGTTCCTTGAAGCTTACGAAAGTGGCGAGATACCCGGTATCGATTTCGTGGAGCCAGAAAAGTATGACTGGTTGGGAATCGTTGAGTGGGCAGAAAGGAGACTCGCTCAAACCAATCCTTTGAACGGGTTGCCAGAGCTACCCAAGAGTCGACTGACTTTGGACAAGCGCTTCGACGTCAAACATGCTACCGAGGTTTACAACGTGCCAAGAGAAGACTTCTGGGTTGCCAACGTAACACATCTTCGCAGAGAAGAGCTGGCAAACAGTTGGACTTTCGCTCGTCCGCTTGCAGGGGCTGCTGAGCCTGTTCAAGATGACGAGGATCTCATGTTGGCTCTGTCTTGGGTTCGCGCCAACGTCATCACCCCTGATCCGGTCTACGATAGTAACAGAGCACATGAGAAGCTTATCAAGATTGAGGAGCACCTTCCTCAAGCACTTGATCATCTCCTTGGGGCCAAGATCATCCGTATGGAGAACAAGGGTCGTCAAATTCCTGGACGTAACTACGACATCTCCGATTCTGTCCTGACAATGTTTAAACGTCAATGGGATGTTCGCTACCTCAAGAAGACAGCAGCGGCCAAAAAGACCATTGATGAAGCATTCGCCAATGATGGCAAGCTGGACATCAGTTACCAAGCTTCTGACGCCGAGATGACTGCCATGACGAACTTGGTTGCTGCCGGTCGTGCCAAAGTTGTGCCTCTTCTGCCTGAGACCAATCACACAATGGGCGCTCCTTATCCACGCCTGACCAAGTGGGGTTTCACAGAAGGCAACTACAAGACAGTGCACATGGACAAGTCACGCCTTCACTTCCCGCTTGAGCTTCATCCGACATCCACGTATATCCAAGGCATACCAATTGCACCCATCCCAGCACCGCCACTCTCGAAGCAGTTCCCTGGCGAACTTGGCCCCCGTCTTCCTCTGTGGACAGACATCCATGGCAATCTTATCAAGGTCTACTGGGAGATGACCGTCATGGCGACACTTTGGCTCCTAGCCTTCAGACCAGGTCTCAAGATCGACGAGATTAGCAAAGGCGCTTACAAAGGCAAGCTATGGAACTGGGAGCTGGAGATGTTCTTGTCCTGGGCTGAAGATGCTGGTCTGGCCAAGAAGTTGAGATATGGAGGTGATGATGGTCCTGAGGCAGATGGCTGGGTTGTGCAGGAGTGGTGGTGGCTGGCGTTCGCTACTGAGTAGTGTTGCGAGGTGAGATGAGAAACAAGGTGGATTTCTGCTGCCGAAGAAGAAAAAATGCTTATCGCATGCTTAGACTTCTGTGATAATGACGAGAATAATATTGCTTGTACAAATCCTCGACTTCAAAGGTTCTGTGGTGGGGTCTTCCTCGCTCTTGCTGTTTGTGGTGGTCGGTGCATTCACCTCTTTGTGTAACATCAACTGTTCGAGACAACCAACAACCTTATCACCTTTCACTTCCGTCCCATCTCCATTCGCCCACCGAACGCTCACTAGTGATAAAAAGAAGCCATGTCAGACTTCAAAAGGTGCGCGGAATTCACTTTCACGTTTGAGTTCCTCCACCAGTCGAGTGCCACTGGTGAACTCTCTCACTCCGAACTCCATGAACATCATAATGCGCCCAAGACGTTAATCAACTCGAATATCATGGACACCAGCCGGACTCTAATCCGCGATGAGCTTGACTCTTCCGAATTCAATTCACCAGCTGTTCAGATGTTATCTGTACAAGCAATTGTACGCGAATGGAACTGTTGGAACAGAGAAGAAGCCAGGTAACGAGAGATACTCCCGTATCGCGAGAACAAATACTAAGACCTAAGAAGAAAACTTTGTCGGGACTCTCCCGAGACTGTCAACATTCAAGCAACGCATCCAGCCTCACCAACAAAACAAGAAAGTTTATCACCATGAACAAGGCGTTACTCAGCCATCTGTCGTCATACTACAAAGCAGCGTTCGACGGCAATTTCTCCGAGAGCACACAGGAAGTTTTCACTGTAGAACTGTCAATCGAAGACTTGTCCGCATTCAAAAGCTGGATGCACAATGGTGTTCTGGCTGCTCAGTGGAAAGGGCCAAAAGGATTCGACTTTGAACAACTTGTTCGACTCTACGTCTTTGCCGACTACCACGACATCCCAGCTCTTCGTCGGACAATCATGTCCATGCTTGTACGTTGCCAGTGGGGGGAGATAACCTTTCGCCAACTCCTCATTCGTCAGCTTGAGAGCTGTCTGTTGCAAATACCCGACACCTCGGCTCTTTATCAATGGCTGGCTACGGCATGGGCACATCATATATCTCCTGATGGCCGTTTATTCATCTCGGAGCTCTGTCAATGGGAAAACCGGAGGCTGCTGCAAGGGTTCCTTGACTTGGTTAAGGATATCGAAGGCAATGGATCTACCTCCAGCAGGTGTAGATGTTGTTACCATCCCTGCGACTTCCATGAGCACCAAAGTGTGCAGGAATGGGAATTGAGTGAGTTGTTCCTTGGGTTCATCACTATTTGGACAGAACTTACTGACATGTAACAAAAGCATGTCTCGAGCTCCGGGAAACACCAGAGCCTGATCCGTCTACATTTCGCAAGTGACCCAGAAGAACTTGATGTCAACCACACAACATCACACTACAAGCATCTATTACGTACAAAGAATGGACGTGAGAAAGAGGGGCGTAAAGATCAGAGGGTGAACGGGCGTACACACACCTTCGTTCGGCAAGAGAGCCGGCTTCGTATACAGACTTCCATACTTGCGCTAAATGAACCCTTTCTCCTCCAAATGTTGATGAGATTCATCTTGCTTGTTAATCTGTGATTTGGACGCTTGGCGATTCAGATGGAAGTAACTTGGGAGATGTGAGATGTGAGATTTGATATGTTTCTAAGTAGCGTCACTTGTAGACGCAGAACTTGAAAGTGAAGGGAAAGACTTTCACGCGTTGCGAGTGTTCATTCTTCTTCACAAACACTTCTTTCTTCCTTCCTCCACCACTGTCATCACACGCAAGCCTGACGCCGGCGCGAATATCCCGGTGAACTCGAACAAGACTCACCAAGATGGAGCAGCCTTTTGCAGACACACTCCAGCCACAACAACCACAGAATGGAAGCACCGCTACCGTTTCAGATCTCGACATGAAGTTGCAAGACCTCACGCGCCAACTCAGAGCAGGAAGAATCAAACTCGATCAGTCAGAGAAAGAACACAGGGTCATGGAGGAAAAGCTGGCAACTGCAGTCTCGAAGCGCAACTTGTTGAGAGCCAACCGAACAATTCAAAAGCCACCCGCCGACAGGTTCGATACAGGTCCAGGTTATGTATATGGCAAGAGGAGCACAACCATGGACGTGCAACATGAGCCCAAGGACAAATATTCACCAGACCTGCGTCTACAGGAAGTGGCAGAGGTAGTCAGCAACCGCGATGAGACTCTGACTACTGAGAGACAAGCGAAAGAGACAGCTCTGCAGCGTTTGGAGTTCGAGGCCGAGCTGGCCTCCATATTCATAGAGGCTTTCGTCATCGTGGAAGCCAGGAACAAGGATCTGGAGCACAAGCTCAAAGCAGAAACTTTGTTGGTCTCGCAGCTGAAACAAGAGAACACCAAAACTCTGGAACAACTCGAGTTGAGTCGCGCCGACGCGCAGATAGCACAGCAAGCTCTTCTGGACCGCCTGGACAGTGTGCTCCAGAAACGACTTGAGCCGATTGCATTGGACAACATGCTGCAGACTCTCGTAGACAAGCAGAACACAGCTCTAACCAATGTTCAAAACGAGCTCGCAGTGGCCAAGAGAGATCATTCACTTACTCAGAAAGAGCTTAAGCAAGCTCGAGATGACCTCGGAGAATCGAACTCGACATTCAACATGTTCAGGTACAACATGAAAGATGCGGTCGGATGTGTTAACTACGACACAGCATCCATACAGAACTGCGGTGCCCAGATAAGAGACGAAAACAGGGCAGTAGCCATGACTCTTATTGGTGTCGATGGCAATTGCAAAGTCGCGCAAGTTGAAGTTCTCAAGACTGCTCGCGAAGATCTTGGAGTTGCCAGCAAAAAGCTCGAGAAACTCCGCAAGGATCGCGATGGAATCTACAAGACACTTAACGTCGCAAACTGTCTCCAGGCTCATCTCACCATCGGCGACCTCAAGCTTTCTCAACTCGAGTGTGAGATTCTACGCAAGGCTATTGGTGGATTCGAGGATGAGGACGCAGTGCGTGAGATCGAGAGACTGAAGAAAGCAGATCTCGAGCTGGTGAAGGTGGTGTCTGCTCTCGATGGTTGTGTCGGAGACTCGAGTGTTGCGAAGATTGATGCTCTCAAGGCTACCTGTAAGATGAAGTAACAAGATGAAATGAAGAAGACGTCTCAGGTGTTGTTATAGCTAGATCGACAATGAATAGGTAGCACGAATGACAGTCAGATACAATTTGTGACTTTGTTGGTATCAATTCTTTCTCAGACCAAAGGGCAATCGTTGGCAAGGCGTCCAGATAGGCCACTTTATAGAAAACACCATCAACCGAGTATGGCAAGATCCTTCAAGCTCGTCAAAACTCGTTATTGTGGTTGATCAGGAGGTTGTTTGAACATTGTTTGACCGTTGTTGCTCGAACAGGCTTCATTGTTTGCCGAGAGCGATGATGTTTGGCAGAACTTCGGGAATCACTTCAACACTTCGCGTCATCTCTTCCTTGCCTTCTTTCTTGACACGATCACATTGAGGAATCTGCTCCAAGCGACCATCTTATGATCCCCCATTCTGAATGTGTGGTTCAAAACAGTATCTTTAGATGGTACAGTAATCAATGGCGGAGCCAAAGGATGTTGTTCGGTCGCTTTTCTCAACAATTGAGTATGGCAAGTTCGGAGCGATGAATACGCTCATAAGCCTCACGATAGATCCAAGATGCACTTCACATCAGACATACCAGCTCCTCATCACTGGACAAATTTCCATGTATTGCAGCAAGGTTGGCTATGTGTCAAATCACAATCCGATCCTTCCTGTTTCCAGCGAAAAAGGAATTCATGAGGCGTGTTGACGTCTTGGCTATCAAAATTGTTGATCGTGACTTCCTTCTGCTTCTGCGTCCGAACACTACGCCGCTTTGGTTCTCGCCGTTGTTTGTTCTTTGCACCTTCTGCTCAATCTCGCTGAGCTTCGCTTACATTACTTCTTTACACTTGACCCGTCTTTCTTCCAACCCATCACAATCTAATCCATCACCATTGTACACCACATTCGATACCCAACATGATCTTCTGGACGCTGCTTCTCACAGCTATTCTGGCCTTCCAGGCTCTGGCTCAAGAGTTAGTGTAATCTAACCGTCCTCAGTATGTCCGACACTGACTCTCGACAGCACCAAACTCACGGTCACCTTCTTCCCATCCGGCTCCGACACTTGCACCACAGACAATATGACAGACGCGCTTATCTTCAATTTCGTTGGCATGCCTGACAAGAACTATGAACGCTGCTTCAACGTTGAAGACCTCCTTCGCGACTCCCATCCATCCATCAGCGACGGCTCCCGCACTGTCCGATCCGACTTACCCTCCGGAGAGTTCTCCTGGCGTCTACTCAACACCAATGCGTACCCTACAAATGTTGCTTACTCGAGGATTTTGTACACCCAGCAAAACATCACCTCACCATCCCCAGGCGAAAACGCTCAAGCACTTCTCTCGGTGTACAGCGGACGGCACTGTCATCCGAACGACTCTCTTCCTCACAATGGTTACCCTACTGTGAGTTGGTCTTGCCAGACTTCAGACGAGGGCGACTGCTACAAAGCTCCTTACAACATCTTGAGTATTGAAGTCGATTCTGCGGCTGGAGCTAACCACCGTCTCAAGAAGTGTGCGACTCGCTGGAGGGATGCGGCTACGAAAGGTATCGGTAGCGGTAGTACAGTGGCTATCATGGGCACTGTTATTATGCTTGTCGCTGGGGTACTGAGCTGGTGATCGAACGGTCAGGTCTGCCGACTATTGATGCTGATGAATGAAGTTACGAAAACGAAATTTTTACGACAAGGCAGTTGCAACCAGAAGACGTTCGATACGAAAACGCATTCACTATGGGAATGCTTGCAGATTCTTCGAGAAGTAATGGTAAAAGAGGGGCAAATGCTATAGAAGGGAATTGTTATGAGAAGACGATTGTTATGAGAACGTAATCGTAATGAGAACGTAATTGCTACAACAAGAGAATCAATATGAAGAGGCAGCTGTTGTAAGAAGTGAATGCTCTCAAGTTCAATTGTAAATCAGTATTTTAGAAATGACCCTTCCTTTTCATATGACCGATCAGAAGAGATCATCTAGACACTACCCTTCATGTCTCTGCCCTCAAGGATAGTAGCCACATCAACCAACTCATTACCAACATGACCCTTGCCGATCAGCGGCGTCTTGATCAAATAATACTTGGCATGGTCTCTCGTCCTGATGTTAAACACAGCATCCAACTCCTCAAGTGGTCGCGCCTTGGTTTCCGGCAAACAGAACCACGTAAAGACAAATCCGAAAAGATTCCATGCGGCGTAGAAGCAGAAGGCGCCTTGAGGTGTAAAGGCTTCGAGAAGAGGTGGCCATGTCAACGCGAGGATGAAGTTGAAACCCCAGCATGTGGCTGTTGCAAAAGCCATGCCTGTATCACGTACTGCAAGTGGCTGTACGGATATTCGTCAGTACGATTCTTCTTGGCCGATTTCGAGGAACTTACGAATGACTCTGCAGAGTATGTGAAGGGCACTGGACCCATACCAGGACTGTAGCCAACCATGAATAGATAGATACCTGTTGCCACGCATCCAATACGTGCGGTACCATCTGCAGGAATGAAAAACGAAAAACCTGTAAAGAAGAGGCAGGTAGCCATGTAAGGAAATGTCGTGAGGAGAAGCCATCGACGTCCTTTAGTGTCGATGGTAAGGATACCAGGAATGGCAAAGACCCTATGCAAGTTTAGTCGAAGAACGCGAATATTCGGGGTGAAGCGTACCAATTAATTATACCAGTGCCCATGGAAGCAAGAAGAGCTTGTTGCGGCGCAAATCCAGCGTCCCTGAATATCTGACTCGAGTAATAAGCGATGATGAGAAAAGTTGGGAAGAGAAGAGGTGGTAGTTCGAAGCTCTGGGGCCTCATGCTGACTATGTAATAACTTAAGGATACCGATGCTCTGGTTTGGTGAAAAAGTCTGCTCCCGTCATTGAGGGGCTTTGTTTGCTGTTCCCGCTTGTGTAACGCTGATCCCGTAAGTATGTCGTTTCGTCACATTACACCAACTCCACCTTTTCTTGATGTTTACTCCACACGCTTGTTGCATGAACATCACGAAGAAGGCGGATTGAGCAGCGCGACGATTTCTTGGGACTGAAAAGAGCATTGTGGCTCTGGCCCAAGCTGTCTTTGGTCGAATCTCGTGTTCAAGCATCAGACGGACGTGGATGTCATAGAGATCGCGAGCTGCATGTAAACGGCATTGGCGAAGTCTGCAGAGAGACTCGAAGGCTTGACGGTAGCGGCCCTTGCTCATAAGCCAACGCGGACTTTCGGGTGCGAAGGTAGTCATACAACAGACGATGATTGGACTACATGGTATTAGTTTACTAAGACCAAGACCCTGGATGTCAAGGAGACTCACGGAATACTAGTAGAGGCAAGCATCAATCTCCAATTCAGACCGGGGTAGCCGTCGACCTGCACAGGGTAAAATGCAACGGATGCGACAAAGCCTAGCATGATACCAAACGCGGTCCACATCTGCCAATGAGATCCCAAGGCGCCTCTAATGCGAGGAGGTGAGCACTCTGCAGCATATGCGGGTGTGGTAGAAGATTTAGCTCCAATGGCGAAGCCTCCAATAAATCGCGAGGCAAACAGCTGCCATTTGTCAAAAGTCGCACCTTGCCAAGCTCCTGATGCGACAGAAACAAAACATGAGATCCAGATAGTACCACGACGACCGAAGTATTTGTTGAGAACAGGAGATGTCCAGCAGCCGATGAGAACGGAGCATAGATATGGTGCACCATTGATCAAGCCTTGTTCCCATGTATTGGTGATGTTGAAGTCCTCAAAGTAGAAAAGTTGAGCGCCGTTGACTGCAGTCTGATCCATGCCTTGGACAATTGCAGCAGCGCCGCAGAGTACTTGGTTTGGTCAGCTCATCATGTCGATGTAGATTTGTTTCACTCGAACTTACTCGCAACATAATACATCATCTTCGTTTGAGCCCATTTATCCTTGAAAGCGGGACTCTTCTCCTTCGCAATCCAGTGGTTCTCTTCCTCAGTAGGTTGAAGACGATCCGTATCATCGCGATTGAAGGCATAGCGTGCGCCGCGGGTGAGTTCATCCTTGAGGTCATGAAGATCGTATTGTGTAACCAGACCTTCGACATCGACAATGACATCGCGTTCAGATTTGCCTAAGTATGGGTCCCGTTGTCTCTCCCAAAGAGTGGCTTCTTGCAAGTGATCTGGTGAAGTTGAGCCAGAGCTTCTTTCATCCTTGAAGTCGATTCTGTCGGTCTCGGCCTCAGGACCAGCGCCCTTGATACCGTTGAAGGGAGGTTTCTCGTTAGTCATGTTGATTGAGGATGCGAAGAGTATGCGTCAAGATAGTAGCAGCTTAAGTAGGCAGGCCATCGTTCTGTAGGATTTTATCGCCTAGAAGATCTGCATTTGGTGAGTTGTCGGCCAAGCATATATCTGAGAGGTAGTGACTCTTTCCTCTCGGCTTCCCCTTGGTTTATTCGGATACGTTACCGCCCCACGGGGCATCAAAGGGTGAGGTTGGTATTCACGTATGCTCGCGTTGAAGAGCTCAGAGCTTTTGAAGCCCGCCGACCCGAGACTGCAAGGCAGAAGCATGTTCTTGTTGGAATAACACGCCATCATAATCTGCATTTCCTACCTGTGTGACTATTGTGCAGCCAATTCTCATGCTCGAGAGCAGTACTCTTTCTGCCACAAAGTCCTTCTCCAACACATTGGTCATCAATATTTCGACTTGGCTTACGTACGACTGCTCAGAATTGTCTTGATCCGTTCATGGCTGACGCTGCCTAGCAGATTGGCAGAGGTTTGGCGGAGGTTTGGCGTGTGGAGTAGAGCCTCACGCCGTGGCGGCACGACATGACCAGGCAGGGTTCACCAGGAATCGCTCTTACACACGAGGCGCGGCGGTATCAACATAAAAGACAGAGATCTTACAGATAGTGTGCTCTGTTGTACTGTTCCTGTGGACGTTGGGAAACAAGACGTGTAAAAATCAGGTACGTCATCGGTATTGGCAGCGGATGTCAGGGTCGCCCCCAGGAGGGATGCAACGGAGAATTAGGGCAAAGCAAGTTTTTACAGCTACTACCTAATCTCTCTTGCAGTTGCCATGATTCCTATTTTCTCAGGGCTTGGTTTCTCGTATCTTCTAATGTAGGGTAGGAAGGTGTTGAGCTGAGAACGAAAGGGCGATCAGTGGCGAAATGAGTCTTGAGAAAGGAATCACTCGAGGGCGAAAAAAAAACACGAAGCATAAACGGATTGTGGGAACTCGGTCAGCGCGAGAGGCTTAGCAAGGAGATGAAATGGTTACGTTCGTATTTTCCTTCCATCTCGCGAAATCTAGCACAAAGATGGAAATGATTGCGACCAGACAAGGAGCCGGAAATACAACATTTGAGTTCGACCAGAGGATTGCAATCGATCATTAACATGTTTCGTGTTCGTAGACCGGCGAGTCCTATTCGCGGGCTGCGTCAAAGGAATGACGCTCGAGTGAGAGCCTTTGCACGTTTTGTTTTCTACACATCATTTCCCATTGCAGAGAGTGCAAGTTTTGCAAGATATGGATATGATCGTCTGGAAAGACTATGGAAAAAGTAAGGAAAACAGCATGCCAGCCACGTGCAGCCACGAGTGAATGTAAAGTGATGGATCTTCATGTTTGTGCCTGTGACAAGCCGCGAGCTTTGTTGCTCGGCTCTTGGTTTTGGACACAAGCTGGTTTTCTTTTTGTCTTTGTGTTTCGTCGGCAATATCAGGATGAATGTCGAAGCCACTGATGCATTTGGACATCGAAGGTTATGATCATATTTTGTTGTCCAGCGGTTAATTCTTCCCAACAGCATCATCATCGTAAGCGATATCAGATCTATTGAATATCGCAAGGCTCGCTTGGATATGACCGTCGTCATATCTAGTCCTTTGCCACATAGGACAAAAGTCATCCGAAATAGCTCATCTGCAAAACGCTTGCCTCAACTCCGGTCGCCATAGCGTCCTGCTTAAATTCATCCACAACCACCATGCAATGATGCAAACCCGGTAAACGCCCTCAGGAGCGGTGAGAAGTCCCTGCAGGATTCAAGACCACTGGGAGACACGGCGCAGCAACGGGAATACGCAATGCGTGAGACGGCGCCTCTGCTAGGTGGTCACCATCCATCTCCCAAGCGCCCACCGATGCAAGCCTCGTCAAAAGTCAAGTGTAGGTAGTATGGCATGGGACTCGGGCTCGGAGAGTCAAAAAAAATGGCTGGCTGTCCTTCAAACTGTAACGATTCAAGAAGACAACCAAAGTTCTAGACCCACACACAATCTTCAGACGGGAAGGATTCTTGTGCTTACTCGATACCTTGCTCCCCCAAAAAGACTCGAGACCTGTAAAGTCGTTGATCGAAAAGAGCAATGTATGACGGAGGGTACCTCTCCCATCCAACCTCCCTCTTCCTCGCGAGCATCCACAACGGGTCAACTGGTCAACTGGCTGTGTTTCAAGTTGATCAAAAGAGCAATGCCCGCACCCCGGCGCCCAACAACGGGAAGCGCGCAAAGAAAAACGGGACTGGCGCGTACGGAAATGTTTGGTAGAAAGCAGCTCGGAAATTTGATTCTAGCCCCTGCTTGCGCTTAAGCTGCTGCTGCCGATGTTGTTGGATGGAGCTCAACTCCTCTCTGTTCAGTGATCCATGGCTGGTTCTGCGGTTCACGGTCCACTGCTCAAGCAACCGCACCGGCCCTGCGCAATGACGGGTAGCTGAAGCTTGTACCTTTCAAGGCATCGACCAAAGCTCTACCGGGTCTGCGAAGAGACAAAGCAGTTGACCACATTCTCGGTAGTATGTTCGTTTTGGGCAAAAGTGATGTGCAACAATGCAACACCGAATCGGCAAAGCCATCATCCTTGCAGAAGGTACCCAGGTAGCGTGG
>SWBH01000101.1:0-21444 GCA_024195465.1 Aureobasidium sp. EXF-8845 | reverse complement strand
TCTCCCTCCAGGCGCAAAAGCCGTACACATCCCCGGCGCCAAAGACGCCCTCATCATCGACAGCAAACGCCGCGAAAAACTCCTCAAGTCCAAGAAAAAGTTACTCAAATTCAAAGAAAGCGGTACGAAACTTGTCTTCGACGACGAAGGAAATGCACACCAAATCTACGAATTGGAAGACGAAGAGGCGTTCAAGGCAAAGGGAACGGCAGAAGAACAACGTGCCAAATTCTTGGAAGAGGAGGCGCAAAGGGTTCGCGAATCAGATCTTTTGGACAAGGCGTTGGCGAAGGACAAGAGACGTGCGAAGAAGGAAAAACGCAAGGAGAGGGAAAGAGGGGAGGATGGTGCGTCAGACGAGGAAGGAGCAGAAGAAGGAGGAGAAGAATTGGCAGATGCTTCGGCGGATTTCAAAAAGTTCCTTGCTGGATCGGAAGATGGATCAGAGGCCGAGGAAGAGGACGACGAGCAGCCAAAGAAGAGACAGAAGAAGTGGTTCGAGGGAGAAGGTCGCAGGACGGATATGGGCAAGGAAGAAGCTGCTCCAGAGACACTTGCAGATTTGGAAGCATTGGCTGCTGGTTTGTTGGGTTAGAAAGAGTGTGTGTCTGTATTGCATGGCATTGGTATTGTTGTCTATATATCTCTATTCTTAGTTTTTGCATTCTAGATATCTAAGGATGTTAATCGTTTCTCGACAACAAGACAAGAGAATATTCACATCAGCATGGTAAGACAGTGATGACAGTAAACAGAATGATGGTCATCATTATTATCTCTGGTTCTTCTAGAGTAATACTACACTCCATCCCCATCCGTCTATCAATTCAAAATAACCAACAACAAGACCAAAATCAATATCAACACACCAATAGTAACCCAACTCCAATTATCTTTCGCCTTCCTCGCCACCTTCCCCAACCTCCCTCTCGCAGCATCCAACCTCCCCTGAAACCTATCAGTGCCTCTTTCCACATCTTCCAGCAACGCATTTTGATCATCCATCTCATCTCCCATTTGTATACCCAACAAGCGTTGACGTCCTATACTCGATGACAAAGCATCGAGTTGTGCATCTTGGTCTGAGAGGACTTGTTTGTGATACATGTGGATTTGTTCGTTGCTGAGATGCGATTGATCTGGTGTTGTTTCATCGTTGTCTGTGTATGGTTGTGCTGCAGAGGTGGATGTGGAGTTGAATAGAGCGTTTCGGGATGTGGTGTCATCGGGAGAGGAATCGCGGTATGGAGCATCAAAGCGGACGGATTTACTGCGTGTAGGTGTTTGTTTTGCGGCTGTGAAGGTGGAGGATAGAGAGCTATCGTTGGGGGTTGTGGTGGATGTTGTGGGTGTGTGGCCTTGAAACTGTGCGGACAGTTCTTCGTATTGTTTGCGTAGTTTGGGGAGTTGGGTGGAGAGGGTTGATACACTGTTTTCCACTCATCAGTCTAGGTTCTTTCTCCTCGCCTTCTGTTTTCAATCTTTTGCTCCCACTCATCTATCCCCTCCTCTTCTGCTATCTTGGTGGGAAAACTCACTCTCCAAGTACACCCTCCTCCTCTTCAGCTTGCGCACTCAACGTCTCCAGTCCCGCACGCAGCGACTCCAAAGATCGCGTTATATTTCCATCAGTCTTGTTGTTCGCAGGCAAGTTAAGAGAAGCCGCGCGTTGACGTTCGAGGAGTGAAAGTTTGATGTGGTCGGCTAGGAGGAAGAGTTGGTGTGGTGATGTTGACATGATTGCTTGTTGTGTTGTGCGTCGTGTATGGATCCGACCGTGGTGAAGGGATGATGACAAGGGATAGTGGTATGCGATAAGAGGGAGTGGTGATAGTGGAAGTGCAAGTGGATGCAGAGTTGCGAGTTGCTGCTGCCTCTTCCCTTCCCCGGAATCTTGGAACGTGTGATGGATGCGCTTCCGAGGCTGATGAAAGCCACCAACGCAATCTCGCCAAGGATGCGTCGTTTCCCTCTTCTACCACTCCTCCATCAAGGTGGGTATGTGAGACAGATTTGCTAAACTCTAGATAGGAGCTTCAAAATCTCGGCTCAGAGAGCAAGGCACATTTGTTTACCCATCAACAGCAGGAGTGAAAAAACATTATCGCATTACGAATTAGTGACCTAGTACTACAATCAAAAGGAAAAGGGGGGGTATTAAACGTTTTTCCATCCTCATAATCCATCCGTTGCCCACCACCGTAGACAAAACAAAAGGAAACGTCTTTCTCATCATGCGCATCACATCTAGTAAGGAACCTTCTCCTCAAAGATGGGAGACTCACGAATTCTCTCCTGACTCCACTGCACCTTGGCCTTTTCATCAAGAGTAGCCTCTTCATCAGAAGCAGGAATCTCAAATTCCTTGCAACCAGCGACTTCTTGGCCAGACAGACCGTACTCGTCACGAGCGATCCAGATGAGGTTCTGCTCGTTAGCCAAGCTTGGGGGCTGGAAGGCGAATTCGAGCTCCTCGTTGGTGTAGGGACGGATGGGCTCGTTGAAGTGGGAAGCAAGTTCCTTGCGCACGGTAAGCCATTTGCCGGCGAAACGTGACGCGAAGAAGAAGTGTTGGAGTTTGCCCTTGAGACCGGTCTTCTTGGGCTCAGTGTTGGTGGAGCCGGCGAGAGTGGGTGAGGTATCACGGTTGGAGGTTGTGCTGGGCTTGCCCTCTTCCATGGTTTCAGCGTGCGAGTAGTTTCTGCTGCGGTCTTCGGTGCCGGGCATCATCTCTCTGCCATCGATGATAGGGCCGAGGGTCTTGCTCATAATGACGTGGTAGATGATGGTCAAGACAGTGAGGATGACGGTAAGAATCAAGGGACCAAGAGCAGCTCTGTCGGAAGCAACGCCAATGGCGAAGAGACCGATCAGGCAGAACTCGAGAAGGTAGACACCAACGGTGATCTGCTGCATGGCACGAGCATAGGCGCGACCCTTCATGTCGATCGAGTCGTTGCCAATAACATAAAGGAGCTGGTAACGGTAGGCAAAGTACAAGAGAGCAAAGCCGACAGTCGCAAATCCAAGGAGAAGAGGAGCAATGCACGAGTAAGCAATAGCGATAACTCCAAGCATGGCGTAGGCAGGGTAGACGGAACCCCAACCAAGACCAATCAAGTTGGTGTAGCGGTTGTAGACCTTGCGAGGAGTCGAGTCCAAGATCTTGCCAAGAACAGCAATGAACAACAGAGGAGCAATGTTGAGAATAAGGAGAGCAGCCTGTTGCAACATGGTGATGACAAAGTAGGCAGTGTAGAAGTTGGAGGCGAGAGGGAGGTTGCTAGCAAGTAGCATGGGTGCTTGTGCAGGCTGGTCGACAATTTGCTTTGCGACGGCAGTAGCTCCAGAGGCGAAGGTGGTGACGAGGAACACGTCGACGACCTGGAAAGAAAAGTACCAAGCTTGAACTCTCAACTCGACTGTAGATCTGGTGGGCTCGAATTGACCGGCAATCAGTCTCAAGACGATGGGTACCAGAGCCATGAGCACAGCAAGCATAACCGAAGGCAACAGACCGGTAATGACACCGAGAATGACGGAGGGAATCTTGCCAATCCAGGTCAAGAAGGAGATTGTCTGAAGAGTCTTGACGTTGGAAATGATACCGACAAAAGTGACTGGAATAGCCCAGAAGATGATCATAAGGATGACAAAGATGGTGCCGACAATGCAGATCAGGCGAGTGACCATGTTCTTCTTGTTCAAGTTCTTCCAGATGATGTCGTTGGGCTGGACGCCAACAACCTTGGGGGTGAGCTTTGCACCCTTGACCTTTTGCTTGGTGCTAGACATTTGACGGTAGGCGGCTTGAGCAGCTTCGAGCGTCTCGAACTGGACAAAGACGGCGGGAATCTTCTCAGCGTTGTGGGCCTTGTCAATCTCCTCGGTGACCTGCTTGTTGAGCTTGACAATCTCAGGGCGAGCCCAATCGATCGTGTCAACCTTTTTACCGATGAAAGGAATCTTTCCGAGACGGTGAGTGGGACGGAGCTTGTGGTCAACTTCGACACGACCGCTCTCACGGTCAATAGTCGACTTTTCTTCCTTGCCCTTTTTCTCGGCCTTCTTGTGAGTCTTGACAAACTTCTGGACGAGCTTGTTCTCGGCAGCCTCGAGCTTGTTGACAGCCTTGTCTCTCTCATCAACCACATCGTCGAGTTCCTTGGTGTTGGGCTGAATCCAGACGCGAGACACTCCAGCGAACAGCTCACGAATGGCGCTCTCCTTGAGGTATTCGGGGGCGACGTTGGTGAACATGACTGTTCTGGAAGACATGCGGCTGCTGTAAGCTACCGAGGTGATAACTGATTGGCGAAGACTGATGAAGTAGATGATCTCGCGGGTCACGACGACCATGACGAATCCAACAAAGACCCAGGCGAGAATGGCGTGAGCATAGTAGTAGTTGGTGTGGCTGGGGATTGCGACATTGCTGAACGACAAAAGATCGAACTGCTTGTTACCGGCACCACCTGGACACTCGTTAGACTGAGATTAACTCGTGAAAGAGGAAGAATCGCTTACCAGTTGCGTTGATGGGGAAGAGAATAGGCCAAGTGATGAGAGCACCAATGAAACAGATGGTGAAGAGAATCTTGAAAAGACGCAGGAAAAGGTAGTTGTCCAGAGAGGAGTGCATCAAGATGTGGTCATCGTTGAGACCACGGAAGTTGCTAATCCATCCAAACTTGGAGTTTGAAGGTTGTGGTGTGTACTCACTGCGAGGTGTTAGAGAAAGGGGGCGAACGTTTAGCCTGAAAACAACTTACTATTTTCTGAGCAGAGGAAGATAAGTGCGCGGCTCGTAAACTCTCTTGAACCTGGGACGGAAGATCAAGAAGATAGAGACGATGACGGTAGAGATAACAAGAACGGGGACCAATGTCGACAGAAAGGTAGAGGCCGAGGGCGTCTGATTGCGATGTTCGCCGGCCATGATAGCAGTGTTGATGAAAGCGCTGATGAACGCGATCACTTAGGAAGGATGTCAAAGGATGAGAGGGAAGTGACGATTGCGGCACTGTAAATATTTGTAGAGCACGCCGCAGATCAGTGTTGCGCAAAACAAGCCGTCGACGGCTGTTACTTCCAGGTTTGTTTGTGACGGGTGTTTGAGCTCGCCCGTTGATCGTGGCGCGAACCTTCAGGGCCCAGAACAAAAACTGATATAGAGTCGGTCAGATGTACAAAGACACACAGCCACAGTGGAATCGATTATTGAAAGGCTCTTGCTCGGTGCATTATCTAAGGCAATGTGTAGGAGAGTAAGTAATTTACTCAGAGATGTATTCACTCCCTTGCATGGATGATATGCTGGGGAGGTTGGGAGAGGCATGCAGCCATGTTCGTTTCATTTTCACATGGCCGAAGCGTCATCAACGTCATAAGCGCCATGGGGCTGATCTCAATGTGCAGCACCCAATTTCTTGGGCTCTTGGGAGGGAAAAAAGGGATCACAGGTGGGATTTTTCTTTTGAGATCGTGGGGATCACGGATCACTCGACGATCGTACTCTAACATCAAGACCCTTGGAATCGTGGTTATAAAAATGATGGCACTGCTGTCGGGAATACGCGAGCGTTGTCACTCGACACCATGTTGTACGCCATCGCGGATGCGAAAAGTCTTGGACTGTGTCACAGTTGTTATAGACTGCAGAATGGCAGGGAAAGAAGAGGCCAAAAGCGTTGCACTGTCGAGCCCAGCTGTTGCAACGCACACGGGATCGCAAAAAGATTGTTGACGCACAACTGTCTCTAGCCCGCTAACGTACGTAAAATTGCTGACCCCCTTCGAGTTCACGGCTTGCGCTATCTGTACCGCAAGCCACTATTCAGTCTGGCCGTGGCTGTGTTACTGTGGCTCAGTCTTGCAAGAACTCGTCGCATACCTTTTCCTCTTCCCAGCTCACTGCTCAACGGAGACTGACGGACGTGTGACGGTCGAGCTCGGACAAGTGGTCTCGTACCTCCAATTGACGTCGTTGATGAGAAGCTATGGGCAGAGCTCCGAAGGTCAATTTCTCCATGGACGGAACGTCGGAGAGACGACCGCAGCGTAGTCGAACTACCGTGCAGGCTGCATTGCGCCTCGACGATCCACATGTATTTGCATTAAACAAGATGTCGTCGAAACACTTAATCCGGGGTTGAACGATGAGCAGATCGCTGGAGATGTTCAGGAACTCAGATGGATTGAAAGTTGCCCATCTCTTGTCGAGTCATGCCAGAGGTCGCTCGTGGTGAAACCCGAATCGCCGAAAGAACAACGTCATGCCGCTCGACGTGATCACCTCTGCATCGCGTCTTCTCAGCCGTCTACCTCCAAATACTTGTAACAACCATCATCCAACAAGACAGTAGTTGCCATGGATTTCATACTACAACACAAAGGCCAGCTAGGCATCGTCACAGCACTGGTCGCCTACTCTGCCGCCAAAAACAAGCTGACACCCGGAGGCATTGCGGCTGCGATTGTGACTGCGGGAATACACATGGTACATCCTTGGGGAGTCTTCTTCAACCTACTCGTAGGTTTCTTTGTTGCTGGTACAATTGGTACTAAGGTTCGTGTTCTTTGACTTCCCTCTTGCTTCCACGGACTTGGGATGATATACTTTTCAACACCTCGTGAACACGAGGGTGAAGCGATATCGTCATCGGTGACCTTTACAACATATCGAATATTCGAGCTGACAACGAGAATAGATCAATCATACGACAAAGAGAACTCTCACTCAGTCCGCTACAGGAGGCGTGGGTGGTGAAGGTGCACGAAACTATGCTCAAGTGCTCGCCAATTCAGGTACTGCGTCGCTATTGATCTTGTGGCATCTATATGCCTCGAAGAATGGCTCCAGTCTGAACAATGAATTCAGCTTGACTGATGCCATTCCATTCGGTATCGCTGCGTGAGTTGTTCTTGTTCTCCAGATCAGGTCAAAAACTGACACAGCAAAGGTCCTACGCCGCCGCTGCAGCCGACACCCTTAGCAGTGAACTTGGTATCCTCTCACCATCCTCTCCTGTACTAATCACGGCACCATGGCGCAGTGTACCTCGCGGAACCAACGGAGGAGTTACTATCACCGGTCTTCTCGCTGGCCTTGCGGGTTCTGTCTTTATCTCCACACTTGCATACTTCACCCTACCCTTCTCTCGTATGGCATGGACCGGAGACTCCAAGTTCCTCTTCTGGGTTGTATTGACAGTCGCGGGTTTCAGCGGCACGTTGTTGGACTCACTGCTCGGCGCGCTGGTTCAAGCCACTGTTGAAGACAAGAGCAGTGGTAGAGTTGTCGAGGGGGATAATGGCAAGAGAGTCAAGGTTACTGCAGGAGGCAGTAGAGTGCAGAGAGGCATGGATCTGCTTAACAACAACGGTGTCAACTTCGCCATGGCAGCCACGGTCGCTGGCGTAGGCATGCTTGTGTGGAACTCTACGGTTCAGAAGGTGATTCTCGCGTAGATAGCTTTGAGCTTTCGTGTCATTCTCTACTGATGTATGAACCGAATGCTCGACACCAGATGCTGTCCACTCATCTCAATTACAAAGTAGTACGTCCTCCTCGTCTTTGATGCAACCATACTTGGCCATGGACCGCCAAGACTTTTGGCTAGATGAGCCACCCTGTTCTTATACCACCGCCACCACTCTAGCTCTGTACCCAGACTGGACTAGTTACCATAGAGCTCATCTCGTTGTTATAGCACCTTGCTAAGTTTCGAGCTCCTACTCGGAGCCTTGTGGGCACTCCGTGACTTGTTATGTTCTTTTATGAAGCCGGTGCTTTTCTGATGCTCGAAGCTGAATGCAGATTCTAACGATATGCTTGCTATCACCTCTGTCGAGTTTCTGTTGCTCATAACTCGACTCTAGACATGACATCCACCATGACATCAGTTCTTTGTGTCATATATCAACCTATAAAATCACATTAGCCACGAAACTCTAGTTCCCAGCGACGTTCGTTTCACAGTATCGCCGGAAAGGGCAGGCACGGGAGACGCCGTGACGCTTGACGTAGCCATCTTTCTTTGTTTCCAACTTCACCAACTTTTTCTTTCTTACTTGAACATATTCGTAGGGCCGACTCTCGCATCGTAGTGAATATGACTGAGATTCAGCCCAGGGTGAGTCGCGTCATGTCGACGCGTTGTCGTGCTTCGCGTGTATGAAATCTCGATGTTTGGTACAAAGAGACACGGCCGTTTGTGGAAAGGTCGCGCGGTGTCTTTGTTATGTTGCCCTTGCCTTTTTGCTTTCTTATGCTCTATACCTGAATACCCAACACGATTCGGCCTGAGCTTGTTATCGACAACTTGGTGTCTAATCTCAGCATGACAAGAAACAACACAACTCCCACTGTGCCTAATGAGGCTGTCCAGCGATGGCAAGATAGCGACTCCGAGGATTACGACAGCTCAGAAAACATGTCTCGTTATTACGTCAGCAACAGCGATTACCACGACGACGAAGATGAACAAAGAAGAGATCAATGGGAACGTCTTGGCGAGGCCCTCTTCTCGAATCTTCTCCAAGAGCATGGTGTACCTGCTCCAGAAACTCTTGCATTCGATGTGGAATGGACGAATGCTTTGAAGAGACCTTATGTCATTCAAGCTTATCTGCCGGGAGTTCAACTATCCAAGCTGTATCGTGAGAGAAAGGAGATGTCGCTTGATGATAGACTATGGCTAGCTTGTGAGGCAGCCGAACTTCGCGCACGCTTGGAGAAGATCCAATACCAAGGTACTGGCAAGTTGCAAGCTGAAGTGGACCCGGACTTGACTGTTAGAAGATTACCACTTCATATGTCGGTTCGCGAGGATGTCGAACAGACGCTAGACACTTTTGGCTTCTTTGTTGACAACGCCTTTCCGCGAACAGGCAGATTTGGCCCCAGCGCATCTCTCTACTACTCGTTATGGGACACAATGCTCCGGGCGGTTGATGATCTGCTGGTGAAGAAAACGGTCAGACTCCATATCGATCACGAACCTCTTTTCCGGGCATACGTTGCTTACAAGGATATGCTCCTTGATATGGATCACCTTGGTTGATTCTCTGAAGCCGACAAAACTTTCTCCATGAGCGTGCTCAACCATGGAACTGTCAACGATGAGCAAATCCTTATCGAGCGGACTGGAGACACATCAAACCCTTGGCGTCTATCAGGTATCATCGGATTCGACGATGCCGAAACCGTCCCTGCGGTATTGAACAAGCGGCCGTGGTCGTGAGTCTGGGATATTCATGAGGTTTCTGAAGTATTACCTAATCAGGACCACTTCGGTTCGATGCCTGAGATCGACGAACGACCCATTGACCTGCCTTACCTCACCGAAGATGACCTGAAAGTCAGGCAGCGTTACGAAGACGTGCTGATCGAGAAGCTGTATGTTCCCCAGTATGGAGACAAAGCCAGAGAACAGTATCTCGAGGATACATACGGCAGAGGTCGTTGGCTTCGCCGCTTGTTCTATTTCGCGCAGGAGGATGTCGTATACGCTGCTTCCAAGCATCGTTTCAACAAGCTTGTTCACGACTGACAAGAATACAAGAAGGACCAGAAAATCCAGCCGAGACATTTGGAGATTTGAGAACATCTTCCTGATTATATTCACGGCACAGAAGATGAGAAGCCAGGACCGGTTCAGCCGCCAGCAGCCCCTGTTGTTGTTAACAACTCGAACACGGTCCCTTCAAGCTCGCTCCAACATGTTTACTTCTTCATCAATTCACAAGCATCTTCGCCTGATACACGAGCCGCGAGCGATCATGATCTTGTAAGACCGCGGACAGTTTCGCATTGACGACGTTCCAGCTCGACACAGTGTCACTCAACCTGGCGACCTTGTCCTCTATAGACTTCATGATCCTCATCAGGACACTTCTCTGGTGCTCCCTCCGTTTGATCGATTTTGCCATTGACCAATATAACCGCGTGTAATCTGTGACATTGCTTCGGCACTGGTCCACCTAACCATGCACAGTATGTCCTTACTCGGTATCGCTTCGAGGACTATACCTAGGCATCGGACAAGTGAGCTGCATCTAGAGTCCTTCACGGACTGCGCAAGGAAGCCGCTATCCTCGTTGCTGACCCCAGTCCTCACACTGACACGTCCAAGCATGTCTGGCTGGTGGATGACACTCCTCCGGTCATTAGAGTGGATCTACTCCCAGAGGCGAGGGAGAAGGTATGTCGCTTGATTGAACCCTATTTCAGAGAGCTCGGTTACAAGGACACGATACGGAAGTACAAGTGATGCACTCCTCGGCAAAGGCTTGGGAGTATTGTCGTACCTTGTCGGCCTTCTCTGTTCTTTTTTTTTCTTTCTTTTACTGTTATGTCTTCCTTCCTCCCTTCTGTTTTGCTGGTTCCCGCTTGCTTGCTATTCGTCACTTCGCTGAGATTATAGTTGCATTAATTTCTATTAATACTCCCTTTGTTTCTTTCTTCATACAATGTGAATATAAACAATGACATCACATGTCAGACCGTCGCCCTTGCCTATGCAACCCACACATTCCATCTTAATAAGCGGTCTCGCCCAGCGATGTCTTCATGTCTCAGTGGATCGCCGAGCTCTATAACAACATCCAGAGGAGCACACTTGTCACACCTTCTCTAAATTATGGCAGCCTCGCATCTCAGTCCCAAACCGGCTATCCCAACAACGGCACGATGTTTCCTCCTCAGGGTGGTGGCAGCCTTGAACCTCAGTCCAGAACTGATTCCAACAACAACGACATGACATTCCCTTCTGTTGAGACCCTTCCACACTGGCGTCACGAACAACGGCATGATGTTTCCTCTTCCAATTGGCGGCAGTCTCACACCCCAATTCCAGACCAACTCCAGCAACAACAACACGATGTTCCTTTCTGCCGAGAGCCTTCCTACACCTCAGTTCCATCATGGACTGGTCAACACCACTACCCCTGCGAGATAGACTGCAGACTCGGCTTCGCAGACACAGCCCATCGTCTCCTACACTACGCGGAGAAGAACTGTGTCAGTAGAGCTCTGTCTACCACAAGATGTCATGACCCGGGATGTACTTGGGTCTCAAATGCCAAGGCCTACAAACCCACCTCGAGAGCTGGATACTTCTTGAAGCACTATGTCCACGCACATGCACCTGAGGCCTACCAGAGCGGTTACTTCCAAAACGGTGCATGTCAGTTGGGATTTGGCGACAACCTGACATTCTTCTACCAACGTCTTGGTGGAGCAGGGGTCAATGGAGTTCTTCACTCTCATGTAAAATGCCCACACCGCAATGCCGTTCTCAGGGCATTCTCTGCCGACCACAACATTGATACCGACGGCTGGAGTAACTTTCCAACTCGAGCGTCTATTTTCCTTTGTCGAGGTCATTCCATAGCTTTTGAATATCACAAAATAACAGAAGCTTGGGTTCATCAGAAGTGCGATTCCATTGTGTCCAGATCCGAAGGTGCGCATCTAGTATATAATGAAGCTCCCACAATCGGCTCGCAGCTAGAGCCTCGCGATCTACATATCTAGAGAGTGTCTCCAATGGGAACACATCAGGTCCTGCCTTCAGTGCGCAACGGGGTACCTTCTCTAAGAGATACTCTGATAGACACCTATCTTGTCGACAACGTGAACATTGCAATCCTGAAAACGGTTCATGCTATTATGTCTATGAGGCTTGTCTTCAAGGCAGTCAGCACTCTGACTGCGCTTGTATTGACCAGATGTCCATAAGCTTGCTGATTGATGGAACGTCTCCTTGTTGTTATGCTGACATACTTCTTGCGTATCACATGTTCCAGGTCTTGTACACGAAGCCACCTTCAGCAGAATTGGCTATTCCAACCCTAGAAGTCCTTTGACCCTTTGACTCGCGGAAAAGCTCGTCTAAATCCTTGACTGGAAGCCTAGCTGTCATGCCCTCGAATCGATCAGCAACGAGACCAAAGATTGACAGTCTAGCTTGAACTTCCTTCACATTGCCCCTAGAAGCTACTAGCGCGATAACAGCAAGTAGCATACCAACAAAAACGACAAGCATGTTCGCTCCGACAAGCGAGTACAGCGGAGCAGCTGGAACCTTCGCCACGAGAAACGAAGATCGCTTCTGGACAGCCAGAGCCGGTCGACTTTCAACGGCTTGAGAGCCAATAGCCAGTGCTGTTTTGCTGAATGACAATGCCATGTCGTCTGCGAACTGTTGATCGGAATTACCCAAGGCTGCAAGACTTGCGGCCTGCTTGAAATAGGATACACCAACTGTCGTATATGCCATAACGCTCTGCCAGATATTTGCAGTCGATGCATTGCTGGGTAAGCTTTGAAAGTCCTGTATAGTGCCATTGATAGAGTTGTAAGCCACTTCCAGAACAGTGGTGTTGCAGAGAAGCACAAAAGCGGTGCCTCCGTGTACAGGAGCCACAGTGCCTGGTACCCTACTAGTACCGGTGCTTGGATTGACGAGACCTGCCATGCCAAAGTAGAAAGGGTTCCCTACGCCAAGTCTTGTGTTATTGTCAGACATGGTACCATCCGTAAAGAATGTTGAGATGAAACCCTGGTAGTTCTGAGTCACATCTCCTTGGAAGGCGTTGGAGCACTTGAATGGAGTCGAGGAGCCGTAAGCGCCGACCATTTCACACTCTTCGGATGTGAGTCGGCACTGAGTCTCCAAAGCGAAAGATTCCGCTCTCCAATCCTCATCGGCCAACCCTACTGAGGGTGGGACTGCCAGATAAGCGTAGTCCAGATCAGACTTGATTGTGGAAACAGTGGCTAGAGATGATATATTGTTCAAAACCTGCAGTGATTGGGTTCCGTTAATGAGAAACGTGTTTGTGGCAGCCAGGTTCAAAGCGCATGCTCCAGCAGCCGATGAGCTCGCTCGCGAATTATTGTTGACTGTGCAAGCTTCTTGGAGACCAAAGCCGTGTGCAGCAGGATCACCGGTCTCCAGCAATTGGGTGAACGTCACTGTTCTGGTTGCAATGTGAAGCCAAGTGTCGGCCAATATGACCAGCAGTCTATACAGGTCAGCAAGGTGATTAGAAGGAGCAAAAAGCGATAAATATACCCAAGCAACAATGTCAAGAGTGTGGACCAGGCGGCCTGTGTCAGTGCCTTTGCTTGTGGCTCTCGAGCCCTTCTTTGCGTAAACAAATATTTTACCCATCTCCACATGGCGCCATAGCCTCCTCCACCAAGAAAGTTCAGGGTCAATGCAAATTGATATGGCGTAAGACTTCGAGTACGCGATTCGGAGCGACTTTGTTTTTGGACTCCCTTCGCGATCGGGAATGACGCCAAAGCCAATAGAAATGTCGCAAGCATGGGGACGACACTGCTGGACAACGAAGCGATGAACACTAAGTAGGTTGAGCTGATGTGCACGTAGTACACTCCAGCTTCGTCGGTAGTTTGTCCTTGTGGGCCTTGTGCAAAGATTGAAGGCTCCTGAATGACACGGAGCTTGAACACGAGTGCCAGAAGCGCGCCGGACATGATCAATAGAGGAACAGTTGTCACGACTGCACTGATCGCAATGTCGGAGTTTCTCCCAGACATCGATACATGTTTCTCCTGGGTTCCAATTTCCGATAATTCGACTGCTGTGTAATCAGGTTCGAAGTTCCGTTTGGCCATGTTAATAAGTGATGTATGGGATTACTGAGTGAGAGTCACTTCGAGCTTACATATAGAGGTTTCACTCTTGATGGGACTGAGCTGCAAGATACGGCCGCAGATATGCAGTCTGTCAGCTGCTATCAAGTAGGAGTACGCAGTGATATGCCAAAAGAGGATTGCTAGGCTTGGTCGGACTGTTGATTTTGAATGCCATTGGTGCAGCTTGGGGTTGGATTGGCACTGCACACCGCTGATCCTGCAGGCTTGTAACGAGGTGGCTGCGAAGGATGGAGGATCCGAACGACGCCAAGTTGAGTAGCGTCGCGGCATCGGAGGCGAGTACGAGGATATGAACATCATGTTGAAGCAAGTATAACGACAGTGCTCAAATAGAAGCTCAGTTTGCGACAGGAGTGTAGCTGACCAGCACAATAAGGGCGATCGTCCGTCTCCTCAAGGCCGACGTCATCCATCCCCAGGGATCGGGAGCATATTTATGGTGAGAGTCTGATTGCCGACTTGTTTAGGAGTCGGAGGAGATGGAGGTCAGAGGATATTTCAGCTATCCATCATGCTGTCATTGCATGCGCCGACCGGTTGATGAAAGTTGCAACAACGAAGGAACCCACAGCGCGGGGGAAGGGCGTGATGTGTGCCGACATGGAAGCAGCCGGACTATTGGAGCAAGGCGAGTATTTCTCCTGCTTCGGCTTGAGGTCGGAAATGCTTCTTGATGTGCTGTTTTCTCTCGAGGAATATTCATGAGCACCTAGGTAGTAATTGGATGCAGACATTCGAATCTTTTTGTAATCGAAGCGAGCGGGGTGACGACGATGACGCACTTTTTAAGACCCCCACCACCACCTTCTAACCTCGATCACGAAGCCTCGAAAAATATATTCATTACGCACCTGCAATTTAGCATCTACTATTCCATGTCCGATGTAAACAAACAGAGTGCATTGGCTGAAGCCTTTGTCTCGGGAATCCTCAATGCTCTACAGGACTTCTGGTTCTCTCACTTGGCGGACCAAACACACGTCATCGTGCCTAGCATACAAGACATCAATGTGTGGTTTGTAGACAAGAGTGATGAGTATGATGACCTATGTCGGTATGTTCTCATCACTCGGATAATTCCCAGGACTCTCGTCCGGCATTGCAGCTGACATCATCCAGCCAGAAGTTCGGATCTCTACTACACACCATCATCTCGCAACAAGCCAGCGCTAAAGACATTCTAGCAGCCGCAAATCCACTCTCGGCACTAGACTGGATGTCCTTGATCATCCTGATTGATCAAATACCGAGAAACTGCTACCGAGGCATGGAGGCTGTGAAAGTGTTCAACTTTTTCGATCCGCTGGCACTCACGATTGCATCCAGAGCAAAGGGATTGGCTATTCATCAGCGACCGGAAGTACGTTATAAGATGGGATACAGACTTTGGCTATCTATGCCTTTCGAACATGCAGAGGATATAAAGATGCAGGAATTAATGGTGGAAGAGCAGAAACAAAGGATTCAGGACGTGGATTTGTTGATACAGGGGAAGGTAGATATGGAGGATGATAATGTAAGGTTTTGTCGCGAGGTTCTGGTGTCGAAAAAAGAAGAGTTGAGTACCATGAAAAAGGGTATGCAGAAGGCGGTTGATGAGCATCACGATGCTATCCAGCGATTTGGAAGATTTCCGTATAGGAATTTGGCTTTGGGAAGGGTGTCTACGCAGGAGGAGCAGGCTTTCCTTGACGCTATGTAGTTGATTGATTCGACTTACCCGATAACAAATTCCATATTACCAGGCTCAGCATGGTCTCAACATATATGCTCCCGTCTTGTTCCCGCGATACCTGCTTTCCAGCGAGGGCGAGCTTCGGGCCGCCAGCAGTCGCCTATTAGAAAGCGTTCTGTCTTTGTTCAATGCAACGACCACATGATCAAACGTAATTGTGGACTGAGGCGGTCGTACCGATCTACATCATTCCACTCGTAGTCCTGGCTGCGGGAAGGCTGTATTCCGGAGACAATTCTTTTGCAACAGATGCGACTATACGCATGGAATGAATTGACTTCATTCGCCTCTTATTCCCGTCGACCCCGAGATCATCTCTGAAACTCATCCTTGAATATTATCACCATACCAGCGCCTCTTTCTTCTCACCACAGCTAATTCCCTCACAAATCTCAATATCATGCCGACTAACCTCATCTTCTACGTCCCTTCTAGCCGGCCAGATCTGCTTTCCCTCTGCTTGTTCCCTCCTCCAATGTGCTCTCACAACTTTCCTGACAGTCTCTTGGAAAAACAACGGCGCCTTTTCGTACTTGGGATGAAGTTGACCATTCACAAATACACCAACATTCAGGTTCTTCTGTGCTTGATCACAGAGAACTTTATCTTCTGCCATGACACGGGCGTACATTGAGGAAATGAGATGGAAATCCTCTTCGGAGGAATGTTTGTTGCGGTAGATCTCGTAGTTCATTGTTGATTTAAGAGGGCCAGAGGGAAGGAACTTTTGGACCATGATGAAATGAGGGCTGTAGCGTATCAGAAGATGTAGACATGTCGCGGAGAATTCCAAAGGACCTACGAGACTGTCATGGAAGTGTTGGGGAAGTAATATGTACTGGCCACACCTAGACCCTTTGCTGCTTGCTCGGGAGTGGAAATGCAGTGGTGTTGGATATGACCATCCTTGAGATCAGAGTCGAAAGTCTCGAGGTTGATGAAGTCAGGGATATCAGGGTGAGTCGTTGGACAATGATAGCATTCGTTGAAGTTGTCCGCTAGGATCTTCCAGTTGAAATCGCCATCAATCTCGTAAGTGTGATCGAGTTCGTAGTTATCAAAGTTGAATTCGTTGTATCTCTCTTGCTTGTCGACGTTGGCGAAATGCTCCTCCCAAGGTACTTCTGGAGTATCGTTTGCGTCCATGTTAATCCAGATGAAGCCATTGATGTCAACCTTGACGTGGATACTAAAGAGATTGTTTTGCTCTTTCTCATAGCCTCCCAAATCTTGATATCCAGGAGCTTTAGCAAGCTTTCCATCCAAGCCGTAAGACCAGCCGTGGTATCTGCAAGCAAATATCTTTGCGTTACCCTCATTCTTCTCAACTACAGGATAAGCGCGATGTCTGCAGACGTTGTGAAAAGCATTGATGTTTCCAGTGCGATCTTTGTTGATGATGACATCGTATCCTGCGATATCGAAGCGAAGAAAGTCGCCGATGTTCTTGATACGAGAGCTGTGTGTCATAAAGAGCCATCGGCGAGTGAAGATAGCTCGTCGCTCAAACTCGTACATTTCAGGAGAAGTGTACCATGTTGCGGGTAGAGCTCTGACTGGAGACTGTTTGGCAGGCAAAACATCCACATTCTTGCCGGAAGATGCTTTGTCTCCGCCGAAACCGAAGTAGTTCAGGTAGGAAGTCATAATGGATAAAGATGCGTGACAGATGGTTGACTTGTAGAAGATATACCTGAGATGCGGATGAGCGATATCGACCTTGGCTCGTGAGCGAAGGCCTTAAGTAAGAAGAGCTCGCCAATATCCGCCACTAATCTCCCATACCTTATCAATCAATGCACGAACATGTTTCCTGTGCGTTTACACGATCCAATGTTATGATTTGAATGAACGGGATACAATTGCTGCTCCAGGCAAAGAATCACGCGCAACTTATCATGGGTGGTCACAAGATTGGAACGTCAAAGTGTACTTGGGGACAGAAAAGATAGCAGCCACATGGAGTAAAGTGTACACGCGGTTACGCTAACTTGTTTATCTTGCCACTAGTCAGTGGGGAACGATCAAAAGCGGGGGACAACTGGAGAGAACGAGATCCTTGAGTTACTGGTAGCAATGCGCTTACGCTAACCTTGGATCTTCTGCTGTAACCCTCGCAGCTGGAAACTTGTCGGTATCTTCACTCAAGGGCGACCAATGTCAAGGAGCTGATCGGTTACGGAGGACCATCACTCCAAGGTAAATACCACACAATCTGCTGGTGTAAGCAATGATAAAATTTCGATACTGGGATGTCACGAAATTATATATAGTGAATTAAAGAGTTGATACCCGGCATGAAGCTTACATAGCCGACATCTCTAATTGCTTCTAAGAACTCTGGATCGCAGCTCACGCATGACCGCGAAAGCAGTATCCTGAGTTCGAGCAACCGCATCCTTGTTCTCCTCAGCTCTCCGCAAGATATACAGGAGACAGTCGCGAAGACTTCCCCAAGCAGCGTACTTGTAAACACCAAGACGAGGATATATGTTCGTGTTCTCCGCCTCTGTGAGATGTCTGGTAGATGCCTCCTTCTTCGCATTATCAATTTTGTTGACTAGATCCATGGAAACTTCGTCGGCCATGCCCATCAGTTGCGAGAATGTCAGCCCACGAATGTGTGGCTCAGGCAAGCTAGTCTGACTGGAGGCGATTTGCATGCCGGTGAAAAGGTCGAAAGCTTTGCAGACGCTTTGAGCATTGTGCGTCGCAAGCATGATGTCGGCCTTCCAAGGTACCGCCTTCTCTTGCTGCAACAGAAATCTTACGGCGGCATCGTAGGCCTCATCAGTCCGCTGCTTGGAAATGTGTAGAGATTGTTTGTCCAGTTCAGTATGGAGATAGGCACCTCGGACGATCTTGATGCCGAGAACATAACCATACTTGACTGAGTGCTCTAGGTGCAACTTGATCTTGTCGATGTTGGACCTCAAGTACCTTTGCAGCATTAGTGAAATGCTTCAGGTGTGATTGGGAGATTCTCACATTTGGTAGGTGTTCAACACCAAGGCTCTGGGCGAGGTATTGAAGCTGGCCATGATTTGCTAAACGATATATCAGCAACTTGACAAATACAACTAGAGGTAAAACTTACCAGAGCAGCGTAGTCGATGGCCCTCTGATACGTCGAAGATTCTGCATCAATCAAGATGCGCACTTGTCGCTTCTCGGCTGCAGCACAAACCCTACTCACCTGAGAGACGTAGTACTCCATCTCGACAGAGTAAGCCTTGATCGCTTCTTCCAGTGAACGAGACTTGCAAGCGGTCGAGAAGTCTGACAGAAACTTGGCTGCCGCTGTGCCAGCGCCAGTAAATCTCAATCCGACGTAATCTCCAGGTTCTGCTTGTTGTACTGATTCAAGATTGTTCTCAAGCCATTCCCTACATTGGGCATCGCCAATCACTGATCCAATGTTGGCATCTGCGATTGGCTGAGCCTCACGAGCATTCGCCAGGACGATGCCGGTGAAGCCTATGCGACGCAGCTCCTGAGTCTTTGTCGAGATCTCGTCCTTACGGAAGCCAATGCAGAAGTTATCGTAGAGCATTTTTCTGAAGATCCATCTTAGGGGGCCAACAGATTCGATGGTACCAACGTGCTTCTTGGTCATGCGAATAAGGAAAGCCAAAAGTTTCGCAGGCAGAGCTGTGGCTGACAAGACAACAAGCGATCGCACAAGCGTAGTTGTTGATATGGCTTGAAGAGTACGTCTGGATAAATTCGTAGGCGTATTCGTCGAAGACGAGTCCTGCGGTTTGGAGGTCGAGAGTGTCGAGTTGTGCCTTCGGAGACAGAGCTGTGTCTGACCATGGGAAAGATTGCGTTTACCACATATCGAAACTGTGACATGGGCTCGAGCTGTTCTGAATAGAGATCGTTGGTGAGTCATCGATGTGTATGTCTGCATGTTGCTAAGTCCGACTCAAGTCTGTTCGGTATAGACTTGAATGTCAGACAAGAGACTTCCGAGTTGATACGTCTTGGAGGTCATCGCATCGCCTTTCCTAAAGCCGCCAAAAGATCCGGCTACCATAAGGAATGCCAGCTCATTCGAATCATGACCTGTCATCGTCAGGTGTGACATGATGCAGAGGGAAAAGAAAGTGGTCCGCCGCCGTCAATTGAAGATTGAAGGCTAGCGTAGCCGCCGAACCCTGCCAAGCACCACGCTTTTAGCGGCTCTTAGTCAGCTCTCCAGCCTCGTTCCGATAGCTTTACTTCGGCCTCTCACAAATGTTGACGAACCGATAACACGGTCACAAGTGTTGTTCTCGAGGTTAGCGTAGGCGCTCTCATTACCTATGATGTATCTGCCAATGGAGCAGAAGATGAGAGACGTGCCAGCCTGGCGAAACCGCTGCTCTCAGTTGTCTTCGCGTCGTACCTCCCATTCAGTTTCTTTACCTTGAATTCTACACGTCCCGCAACACAGCATATTTCTCAACCAAGGCTTTGCTCCGAACATGCGAACTATCTTGCGGTCGCAAATTTGCCAGCGAGCTCATATCAGAAGGCTGTCATTAGGCCCTCTTTTGCGAGCTGGAGTGGCTACCAGTGGTCATTTCAAGTTACCGAATGCTCGCAACGAGGAGAATGTCAGTACCGGAATGATCATGTAGAGTATGTGTATTGAATGTCTGCAGCTTCACTATGCGAAAGATTCTGCAGAGAGGGATCAGGTCGACACCATGTTGCGATCTTTGCGCTCGCAGCTTCCACTCCCTGTCCCACTTCATGTTTCAGGCAGCGTGAAGACAACGACAAACACATTGACATCAACCATGCCTTCAGAGCACGCTCAAGCGTTTGCAGTCTCCAGCTCAGCGAGCGCGGAAGACGTTCAGACGGCCATCAAATCAGCCCTCGAGACGAAGAAGTCCTGGCAAGCAACGCCCTTCATGGACCGAGCGGCAATTTTCTTGAAGGCTGCTGAGCTCGTGGCTGGCAAGTATAGGTACGAGCTGGTCGCGGCAACCATGTTGGGCCAGGGAAAGAATGTCTGGCAAGCTGAGATTGACGCGGCTGCCGAGCTTGCTGACTTCTTCCGCTTCAATGTGTCGTATGCCGAGGAGGTTTACAACAAGCAGCCAACTCTGAATGCTCCGGGAAATTTTGGGTCGGTATAGGCTTCAAGTCAGGATCCGAAGCTTGATACTGACATTATGCAGACGAACAGATTGGCGACCTCTCGAAGGATTCGTGTACGCTATCTCACCTTTCAATTTTACCGCGATAGGTGGCAACCTTGTATCTGGTCCAGCCATCATGGGCAACGTTGTCATTTGGAAGCCATCACCGACCGGGATCTACGCAAGCTGGCTCGTCTATCAAATTCTTCTCGAAGCCGGTCTCCCGCCTAACGTCATCCAATTCGTGCCCGGCGACGCAGAAACCATCACAAAGACCGTTTATGAACACAAAGAGTTCTCAGCCTTGAATTTCACCGGCTCTTCGGATGTCTTCCGCAGTCTATACGCAAAGGCCGCAGATGGGGTCGTTCGCAAGAAATACCGCGACATGCCCCGTATGGTTGGCGAGACTTCTGGAAAGAACTTTCATCTGATACATTTATCGGCCGACATAGACAACGCCGTGAGACACACTATTCGTGCATCATTCGAGTATTCGGGTCAAAAGTGCTCTGCATGCTCCCGTGTTTACTTGCCTCAGAGCAAATCTCAAGAGTTCCTTGACCAGATGAAGAAAGAGATGGAGCCAATCAAGGTTGGACATCCTGAAGATTATGAAAACTTCTTAGGCCCCGTCATCCATAAGGCCTCGTTCGACAAGATCACCAACATCATCGATAAGGCGAATGGTGACAGCAGATTGCAAAGAGTCTTTGGAGGCTCCTATGACGGAAGCAAGGGTCACTTTATTCGGCCATCGCTATATGTCGCAAACACCCTTGACCACGAGTTGTTCAACGAGGAGATCTTTGGCCCTGTGCTTACGGCATACGTCTATCCTGACCAAGAGTTTGATCAAGTCATGGCCAAGATCGATACAC
>SWBH01000100.1:0-21458 GCA_024195465.1 Aureobasidium sp. EXF-8845 | reverse complement strand
AGCAGACACCTGCAAGCAGGGTCGAAGCGACAAGAGTATTCAATCTCATTTTCGCGGAGGTATTGGAGTTTGATGGGAAACAATGACAAGCAAACAGAGGAAATCACAGCTCTTTATGTATGTTCACCGTGTCTCAAGAATGAAAGTTTGGCAAATCATCATCATCATCGACGACCAGCCGCTCTAGCACGACGTGACATGATAGGTACCTCTTGGGGAAAGAGCATCGTGATCTGGTTGACTAGCAGATGATGTCCCGTATGTCATCGGCGGAGTTGGAGAATCTGAGTCTTAGCTTGAACTATTGGGGTAGCCCTCCGCGCATTCATCGAGATAGAGTTGCCCGCACTTGGATTGATCGACGGGATGGATCAATAAACGCGACGGTTTGAAGGTGACGACACCGAAGAAACATGTCCAGTAAACGCCATTATTCTCCAGATGCACGTGTGTTCGCGGGATAATTTCATGTCCATGTCTGCGGGTCCTCGAAAACCTGTATGAAGAGATTGGAAGCGTCCAGGAAGCTATCAACGGAGATGGGATGGAGACAGAATGGAGATGGGAGAAGTGACATGCTGTGGGAGTGATCCAATCATTGTTGACCGTATTGTCAGCTGCCGTTTAGCCGGGCGGTGAACCTTACTTTTTTCCTACGTCACTTTCTGAACAGACATGCTCTTCTCGTGCTTCTTGCCGCGCAATCGTAGAATCGCAACAAAGTCCAGGAGCAACAGCATCTCTTGAGCTGGACCGGGCGTCCTTGCCTCGAGGCTCAAACCCATCACTCGCCTTCCCGCGGTTTATCACAATCGGTATCCCGACCAACGTCGAGTATGTCACCCGAGTCTATCTAGCTCGTGTTGCAAGATTGACTTTAGAGCTATGTGAAGAAGCACATTCGACTTGGCAAAGCTTAACTTGCATTCGTCGACGTCGATGATCAGAATAGCATGACACCTTCCCATTGGAGCGTAGCTGGCAGGCTCTCAGTATGAGTGTTCAGTGCTCCGACCTATTTGTGATTACGGGAAACCGCGGAGATGTAGGGAAAAGTTCGGATGGATCGAGGACGAGACGGCATTGTTGAAATGGCATCGGAAATGTTTCTACGATGTACGAGTGGGTGAGTCTCACATGTCCCAGATTGCCGCCCTCGGCCTCGACAACACTGCATCTCCGAGAGCATGTCAGGCACGACATGAAAACGCACCGGATCATAGTTGTAAATCCATCTCACTATCATACTATTGAAAGGAGCGATTAACGCGTATACATCAGCCACTTCGGTTGACATCAATCACCTTCGCGATGACAACGACATCATGTCTCCGAACCGTCGAGTTCTTCATCCATCAGTCAGTCAATACCTACCAAGTTCACAGACGAAACTTGAACAGATTTCCACTTCTGCTACCCATCGTTCCCATTGACGTGAGCCCTCACTAAGCAATATACCTCAAATCATGACATCATTGACACGACCATTGTCGACAGGAACACCCTGATCGCTTCAAAATCATGAGCTTTCGGTGCTCATTTCTAAAAAAGACGGTGATCCGAAGTGTGCCATGATGTTGCTCCGTTACAGATGACGAAGCTAGATCTGCCTATATATCGTTCCCTGTCAACAGTTTGGTAGTATCCCTAATCTCTTACGCATCGAAAGAGCCGCTGGTAAGGTAAATCTGGGCTTGACTTCGGATCGGTGATGAAGAATCTATATCTGCTCATACATGATTATTCCACATCAATCCGATATGGTCTAGTGGCTAGGATTTCTCGCTCTCATACCGTTCGAAAGGACAACTAGGTCCGAGGAGGCCGGGGTTCAATTCCCCGTGTCGGAATATCCTTTTGATTTTGTGCCAGGAAAAAAAGACTTGACTCGTCACTCGGCATCTGTGGAAAAGAGTTCAGCCGCAAGCGAATTTAATCTTCAGCGTTCGCGCCTCTGCGCCTCTTTTTTGCGCTTTTCAAACGTAGAAATCCTTCGAAGGATTTAGCGTGTGCAGTCTTATTTGGATGTGCCTATTGTGATTCAGAACAAATACGTCAAGATGATGTTCATATTGTGATGTTAATCTACGGAGTGTGATCTTGTGTTGGTCGCGTGCATGGTCGCGTGCGAGACACTAGCACCATGGGGTCTTGTGTTTACCAACAGTGTTCTCCAAACAACAAACACAAGACGCTAGCGCAGTTTCTGCAGATTGCCAAGTCTTTCCAAGAGTTGTAGTGATCTCAAGAGGGAACACTGAAGTGTTTTGCCTTGCGGTGTTGACTTGTTCTATTGCGGCGATGCTGCTCGTGTTTCAAAGAGCATCGGAGTCACCCATCATACAGAAGACCTGAGTCTTTTCTGTGTCACACGCACATCCGGAGCGTTCTCCGCAAGTGCAGCGTATGCAGCTGCAGCTGCAGCTCGAGCTCGACGACTTGCAGTTGCACGCGAGCAACCTGGCTCGGATAAAGTAGGTTGTCTTCGAAGGATGCGAGGATCCTTAGACAACGATTTCTGCGCAATCGAGGTTCCTAAACAATGGAAGATCGTCGAGAAGGAACGACTTGTGGATCGAAGATTTCCCCTAAGGAGTTTTGCCGGGCATCACAATGAATGCATGACTCGGTGCGAGAATGTCCTCATTGATGCGCTGTATTGATCTCTTGGTGGGGCTGGCAAGCCGAGCGTTGACGGAGCACTACAGTTGACCTGCTGGAAACGGATGTCCATCTACAAGATTGGTATCTTTCTTGATACCCTTGGGTCTTTTGGCTTGAGCGCAGGACAGATAAAAGCGTCTCAGTCCCTTCCTTCGAACGAAGAAATATTGAGACCGTTTTCTCAGGGTTCTCGCTCGAAGCTCATCCTATCAGGCCACATCTTGTCGAAAAAGCTCACCAGTAGCTCGTCGATGCGGTCTCGAAGTTTGCCGGTATCCTTGATGTCGTCGTTAAGACACAAGAACGTTAGTGGTCCCTCAGCCCATCCCATCCTGGATCTCCAGTCTCCAGTATTCGACTTGGACAAGCCCTCTTGGTAAATTTCCTCATCTTTCTGTACTTTGACTTCTACCTCGTTCATCTTGACCTCAAGATCGCCAGCTCTTTCGACTTTGTAGAGATCACTTTCGACTGAGCCAAGGACGTATGAGTATCTCTGAATGAGTCGAATGCACCAGGTTCGGAGGGTCATGTCAGGTGGGAGAGAGCCCTTGGGTATGGCATTTGTGATTGAGAAGTCAGTTGTCGTCCAGTCTGAGGTCAGGGGCAAATGTGGCGGGCTGGTTAGAGCATCTGTAAGAATTTCCGAGTCCGTTCCAGCATCATATTCTGGTAAGAACTTGTCGATTCCAGATATTCCACTCGCACCGATCAGGGCGGTGATGATGCAATCACCGCATTTAGGGGTTTCGAAAGCTATACGCTTAAAGAACTCGCTGGCGGATTCATCTTTCGAAGATCCACCAAAGCAGGCCGAGCGATTGATGACACAGGCTTCGGCCGCGGAAAAGCTGGGGTCTCTGATAAGCTGCAATCCGTCAATTGAGTCGTTAATCGATGTTTCGTTTCCAAGGAGACCCTTGGTGAGATCCGGGTAGCCATGTCTGGCTCTGTTCCAAGGCCACGTCCAGTCGACATATGCTAGTGCATATCCGTCTTTACTGGAGAAGGAGTATTCGGTCGAAGTCGGCATACTGATGTTCGCTTTCTGGAAGACATCGGCGTTCACGATTGGAGCCCGGACAGGCATGCGAATAGTGAGACTAGAGGTCGACGACGAGACATTACCAGCCAATTCATTCCACATACGATCTTTCGACTCTGTGGACAGGTTCCCGCTTCTTCCGCCCCATTTTGCTACTGCCCATGTCCACAGTAGGGCTTCGCGGTGACGCTCTACCACATACCAGGACCCCAGGAACACCGCCTGGACAGATGCTGGAACGTCATCCTGTGCACGGAATCGCGAGAGTGGTGTATCATTGAAAGCTTCAGGGAAGGTCTGAGCAGCCTCTCGAAGTAGCGGAAGCCATAGAGTCCTGGGATGGTGGGTGATATAGTAGTAAGGGCGTAAAGCGAAACGCTTACCGAGAACCCAAGCAGCACGCTTGATGCCAGGCTCTTCACCAGCGGGATTGATGGTTCGCCAGAACGTCTTTTCCGCGGGCAAATACATGCTAGTAAATCTCGTGAGTGTTTTGATGACTGGCCCGTATAGCGGAGTCGTAAAGTCTGACACAGCGAGTTTTCGCAGTGTGAAGAAGTCGTCATTGTAGTAAACAAGCTGGTCAGAGGCCACATGGTCGATGTTCTGGATTTGAGCCTCCACGGCAAGTGAGTTGAAAGTCGGAAGAACATCCTCTCTCCAGTCTTGAGTTTCCAGGGAAGTCAGATTGGTTCCAGGACTTTGCATCGGCTTGAAGTAGTTTGCATCATGATGCACCACAATGCTGCTATTACCGGAGAGTGCCTTTTCCTTTTCAATCCAGGTCGGGATTTGCCCAGTCATGATATCTTCGCTGCCGTTCGGATGGCGATATGCACTGGCCAGTATATGAAGCCTCTGCATAGCATCAGTGCCCAGAGATGTCAAGGCGGAGCGCATTGAGTACAGTAATTCGTTGTGTTCGACGTATCTGTGAGCTGCGTCCATCTTCATGGCTTTCTGAGGTTTGTATTGTTGGCGTGCAGCAATCTGTAGGGGGTCTGAGCCATTGACCCATGCCCATACTCCATCTACCTTGAGTCCTTCGCTGAGGTCTGTTCCAGTACACACAGGTCCCCATCGATGATGTGCAATCCATTCTTCCGCACACTTGTCACTCATAGCACTGTAGGCCTTGATGTGTAGAGGTTCACGGCTTGTCGGACCATGGTCTATATCCGGAAAGGTATGGTGCGTTTTATCCTCCTGTATCTCATACGTCGGTTCGTCCAATTGTATCTGAGTTTGTGGTCTGGCGACAAAATAATGTATGTGAACAAAGAGCATCCAGGCGAAGATAGTAGCAAATACGAAGGTCACCCTAAGGAAAGACGACCTGCGTCTTGGGAACCATATCGAATGAGACATGAGTCGCGTTCGATCTTGCCGTGCGGACACTTCGTCGTTCAAAATTGTTTGTTATCCGCGTAGAAGGAGCGAATAAATGCTGTCTGTTGGATCCTGGTTCAAGGCATAGGTATGGTTCTTCCAGAATTGATCCTCCACGAAGTATCAAAATCACAGAGCAAAAGGAGAAAGAGGAGGAAACAGATTTGTTTCGCACGGGTCGCGTGTCTCCATGCCTTAATAGGAAAGATAACAGGCACCGACTTAGACTCCAGCCGCTCGCTTCATTTGCGCAAATTGAGTTTCACCGCCGAAACAGCCGAAGAATTGTGCCATGTGGCTCCATGTGGAGCCCACGAGTCATGCCCCTGACTCGAGTCATGCGAGTCTCCTATCCAAACACGCTTGTCCCGGGTAATTAGATCAAAACATATGTGTGCAAGACTTTGTTTCCAATACTTTGATTATAGCTACGAATGAGGGCTCAATAGGAGGCTTATAGCTTGAATTACATGTGAATTGAAGGGATATTCGAGAGATTCACGTTACCCTGATTCTTGGTTCAAATTTCAGATTCAAAACAACCCAAACTCCTCGAGAAGTTCTTCGCTTTGCCGTTTCGAGGTTCCAAACTGGGTCTATGGGAACAAAAATCTGGTTGCTCCCCTCACCGTCAACTTTTCGTTTCTCCCAGACCCGCTAAGTGCTTGAACAAAACCCAGAACAACACTCTTCTCGCATGGTTCTTCACACTTGGAAGTGGGAGGTAAAAGTACACTTGATCAACATTACAGTGGTCGTTGAGATCGAGGATGTGCGTAGAATGCTGTGACAGGTCGGATTTCAGTACAAAACTGATCTTAGCCTCGCCGAAGGGATATCGCTCCGGATTGAGCCCACCAATATGTCGACAATATCTCCCTATGTTTGGCGTTGGTGTGCGGAGTGGGCTCTTGAGTCGAGCCCGAAACTGTGCTACGGAGGTCAGGCCAAAGCATGAACAGGCTTTTGTCGTGAGTCCTGACTTTGTGTGCGTGTGATTCATCGTTGGCATTAGTATGCTAAAGAGCTGTAGAAATTGAGGTGTCAATTTCTTAAGTTCGTTTGGACTGCACGGTCGGCGAACTTGTAAAACCAGGAACAGCAGTCGCAGAACAGTCTGATGTTTCTGATGCCAGCCAGGACTTGGTATCAGTTTCCGATTCCTGAAGCTTCCGCGTTGCTACAAACGGCGGAGAGTGACCAACCCGACTAGACTACCATGCTGGACTGGTGGAATACACTCTCCTCGTTTCGCCTTGATCTTTGATTCGTCAACTCTGCTGCCAATACGGCCTTTTGATTACTTTCGAACTTTCTGGCTCTTTACCTGAAGCTCTTTGGTCAACCTCATCGATTGACCTGCTATACTCTTCTCCTTGCACCTTATGTTCACGCATCCGTGGTGGAGAGTTAGTAAGGGGCTTGTAGGATGATGTCTAACACCTTGGGTTTCCGTACAACTGGCGAAAATGGTGTAAGATCGTAAGCATCTGCCCGCGCGAACACGAGCAGTAGAGCTAGCTCCAGCTCATAAAAGCTTGAGTATCCCCTCATCATTATGGTAGTGTTACCGAATTGAAGGATATATATCCCGAAATATATGGCTCATTCGCTGTATGGTCTGTAATTTTCATCGCCTTCGTATTCAATTAATCTGCCTGACTGATGATGTGTGGCAAGTTAAGCACGGTTGTGCAGATGGCACTCAACCAAAATAGCTCTTGATACACTCATGTCTTCATATGCACGCATATAAGAGCGGATCCGCACTCCTTCATCCACTCCGTGAGTTGTTTTGCATCAGCTTCAATCTTCTGCGTCTTCGCCTCGGCGTCTTTAACAGCCAAGACCGATTGTAAGCCATTTCTTTGGAGGACGATCTCGGCTAGTCGGTTCTACACAAATGCGTGATTGTCCTTCTGCATGGAGTTTTAGGATCTCTCGAGCGTCTCGTGAGTGGATCATAAGAGCCATGGTAGTCAGAGATGATGACAAGAGGGAGTCGTAGACGGTTCTAAGGGGCGGGTTGTCTTGCAGGTAAGATGGCGCCTGGTACCGCCGGATTTCTGGGGGGCTACACGATAACCGTTCTTGATCACGCAGATACCCAGAGGGAGGGTAAGGTTCGGCAGCTATACCTAGTCAGATCTTGGGTACCCAAGGATAAAATTGGGTAAACTTACCTGCTGATCAGGGTTACGCTTGAGCCACCAATGATCTATTAGGTCCAAGCCAGCTCTAGTGCGTGTGTTGTGGACAATGTCCGTAGTGTCGGTATGGACGATAGTAGAGAAGATTAGGGAATTGTACGGAGCACAAACCGAGATCCTACGTAACTCTAGTGACAAAGACAGCCCTCTCTTCAACGCTCATGTGGAGCCAGATGGGGGACTAACACCTCTTCTGTGAAATGAACATCTGTACAAGGGTTCTGATGTCGGCAAGATCAAGTCGTGGTCTAAGACAATCTCGTAGGTCTTGGTAGGACCGGGAAGTGGCAGTTAGGGAGGGCGACTCGGATCCCTTTCCGTGCATCTTTTGCGAGGGAGCCAGAATCTCGTTCTCGACGCCGCCTTTATTTCTTTCTGTTCATACCGGTTAGTCGAGCTCGATAATATTGGAGATGTTGACACACTTCTCAGCTCTGCGATGGCAGCTTGAGCCGAACCGACAGGATAGACACGGCGAGGGGCCTCCTCAGCTTGTTCAACTTCGAACTCTTTGATGGAGGGCAGAGCGGTTGAATATATCGGTGTCATCCTGCACAATCTAGTCAGTATATTGATCGGGTATTATGCTGTTACGCGAGTGACTGACAAATCTCTCCATTTCCTGCTCGGCGATACGCACGACCTCGTGCACAAAGACCTCGCCCTCGACTTCGCGACTTTCTCTAGCTACTTCCTCTTTCTGCTCCTTCTCAAACTTTGATAAATCTCATCCCAAGTCTACCAGTCCGGGTAGGTGTTACGTGGGAGATTGTCCTGAAGAATGTGGTAACACGATGATTGTTGTTAGCAGAGCAGCGTCTGAGTTGTCGCAATGTTCCTATAGACGAGTTAGCAAGTATATTGCGGAGGTCTTGCGTTCCACTTGCCTCGCGAGCGCGGCCTCTGGGGTCGACAGGGTCGAGGTCGTCCGCAGCAGTGAAGGTGTAAGTGGCGCTGGCGCTGGCATTCATGGGCCTCGCACTGTGTAATGATCACGGAGATACCATAGACCGCTCAGTATTAATCATGATACTCTTTGTATAACCAGGAAGTATTTGATCTTTGGTCGTTTTGAACTGAGCAGAGACACCTTGTCAGAAGACTACTTGCGTGTGGTGCGAAGATTTTTGCGAAACGCTAGTCTGTAACGTGAAGACTCTCTGGATGACCAATCCTGGGTCGTAGAGATCTTTGCATTTGCGGCTGCGGCAATGAGGTGAAGCATCTCGTAGGTACAGAATCCCGTCGGACTTGAAGATCATATATAGTCTGGCGTTATGGTTACTGCTACGTGGTCGACTTCCAGTTGTTCAGCGTGCTTCAAATATCTTCTCAAGTCTGTTGCCCAAGCTTCTGCGTCTTCTGCTTCTAAAAATTTACGACGCCATCACGCTGGACTCTTCCGTGCAGTAATGCAGCTAGAATTTCCACTTGCTCAGCTCTATGAATAGAGACTTGTTCGAGAGTCTTATCACCACGTGAGACGCTGGTGTCAAGTCGCACTGTATTGACTTGTCTCATTGCTCCAACTGAATTATACGGACGCAATCGTCATTCTCTTTGCGATCGAGTTTGGTTTCCAGGGCTTGCACTTGGTGCCAAAGGGCGGGCACATCATCCTTCTCTCGATGCTTCTGACAATCTGCAACATGAAAAAGACCTCATTGACTATCCTGTTCACCTCCACACTGGACTAGCCGATGGCATGATCCAGGAAGCCTTGCAGGGGCTTAGTAGATGTAATCTTGGAACGGAACTCGGAGAGGACACTAGACTGCTGGACTTTGTGTCTGAGTCTGATTCGCGCGCAGGTACCCAGCAAGGAGAAGTATCTGTTTATCAAGTTCGCTTGTGCAGAGCAATTATAGCGAGTGGTGATAGTTTGAGGACGAAGAACGCGTCTTTCGCCAATCTCCAAGTCGGTGGCATTAGGGCGTGACGATAGATGACACGGCGGGCTTCCAAGGGGAGCTCTGTGAAGAGAGATGACTCATCGCTGACTCGCAGTTATATGGCTGACCAGCGATATCAGTATCACACCGTGGGATGCAACGGCTTAGAAAGTGGGCCTATTCAACTCTCAATTTGGTACTTGAGATACTTAGTCATCGCAGTGTGAGGAGACTTGTCGAATGCTTTGGAGACCGCTGATATGAAGGGAATCATTGTGACCGGTGATGAGATGGCGATGAGACCTGATAGCTTTGAGGAGCCATACCAAAAGTACGATCATGACCGGAGTCTCTACGAGCGCGGTCTGGTGAAGCAACTCGCTATAGAACACTCGGGCTGCGACTTCTGCGTCGGGCAGCTTTATAGTTTCGGACTCGCTCTGCAGCTGCCGAGGTAGTAGTCTGCTCAGGGAGCGGATCTGCGCGCCTCAAAAGAGGCTGACACGGAGTCGATTGAGAGACGAGCGGTCGCTTGATAGAGGAGCGCGGAGTGATCTCGTCCTTCTCCAGCTCTTTCTTCGATTGCATCAATAACCTTTTCTGCCAGTTCCTTCCACTTCGGCTCGGACCAAAGTCAATGCGACGACTGTTGATATATGGGATTTGTCGTGAAGAGAATTCATCCGGCAAGAGAAGCTTGCAACCACTTGCGATTGCGTGAGGCAGGATGTACTCCATGACATTTTCAGATTTTCAGATTGATGATTCGGAATCAAGAAGGGTGAGATACCATGGTCGCCGACTTGAGTACCTAGTACATACAGTACTTAATCGAGAAGAGTGAAGAAAGATTCGATTGTCGAGCAGGTACTTGGTCCAGATTATATATCTGGCCACAATCGCCCAAATCAGAGTTCGGCGACATGGTTGCGGTATGCTTTGCATCATCTACACCAAACATTCCTTGGTCTTGGAGAGAGCCGGAAGGTCCCGAATGGTGAGTAGAGTGGTAGGTTGGTGGAACACCGGCCCTAAGGATGAAGGAACCGAAGATAGGTTTTGCTGTCAAGTTCTTGTCACAATCGAGCATGTATGCCTTGCCATCAAGGTTTTGGCTCCCAGGGGGAATGAAGTTGTCGAGGATAAACTCCATGTCTGCCCAACTTTCGTCTTCCTCGACAAGTTCTGTGACTTGGAGGCACAACAGAAACAGCGGGTTGACAGCATCAAGCCCTGCTGCGAGCAAGCAAAGAGATTTGTTCTTGACGTTTCTTATAAGGCGAGCTATCTCGGGCACTCTTGTATGATGATTCACGTCGTAGGTATCGAATTCTGAGCGATCCTCTTCGTCGGTCGCGGTGCGGTTGGACGGGCCGCTAACGGATTAGATGACTGCTAATACAGTAGCTACGGCTGTGGGTAGTTAAGTACTTTGAGGGATTGCAGCTCAGCTGTATCATGACGAGGAATGTGGTTGATCCGATCCATACATTTCGGTTCGGCAGCTAGCATTCAATGACCTTAGGGCTGGCACGCAGGCCCGAAAGAGGATCCTTGAACGATCTAGCAACTTAATCGATCTCACTAGATGCGCGATGGTATGCTGTAATTCTTGATCTGTGCAAGGTATGTCAATTCAGAAGGAACTCTAATGGGATATCGTAGCAGATCATACTTGCGGAGGCCAAAAAGGGGCAACCTATACATCTGCAGGTGCCGTATCCGTGTCTGGCCAGATGGGACTTCATGTGGCCGTGACTCGAGAAATCAGTGGTCGTGTCATTAGCGAGACATTGTCGTCAGTGCCAGGTTGCGGTGTTGTTCTTGGCCATTGGGGAACGATGGTCGTCTGTATCAATAAGGGCAGTTTTTTGGCCATGGCGAACCTGTCGGGGCGGAACAAGACTGTAAGAGAGAAGAACACTTACTGTATAGAGATAGTGACCATATAGACCGCTGTATGATGATGGGTATGGAGAAGTAGGAGTGCTTGTGACATTTAGTGGTTCGCGGCGCAGTGACAGATTTTGCGGAAGCTTCGATTATCGAAAGGCTGGGAGAAGTCGTTGAGGGCCTTCATAGAGCCGAGGCGGAGTATGGCGAGATCTCTGGCCTCACAATGGCCCGCGACCATACGCGGGGTCTTCCGTGACATATCTGTCTCGTTACAATATATAGCATAAAACGTACAGTCAGGGACTGGCGAAGATATGAGGCTCAGGTCTTGTTACTGCCTTTGTGATAGTGAACTCTCCAAATCCAATGAGTGAGAGTTCACGGTTCACTGGCACAAGTCAGCGTGTTGGTCACGACAAGCCGTGTGTCGGGAAGATGGCGAGAGATGCAGGCTGGGAGAGAGAGCAAGAGGGGGCTGAACGAAGGATACTTAGAGATGATATGAGCAGGAACATCCATGGTTGAAGATATCTTGTTCTTGTTTGGGTTACTTTGTACCCCATTACCCTCGCTGCGAAGATACCAAGGATAGTACTCCATGTACGGGAACAGCCAGACTTGGAGCTTGTGTCTAGGATCGTCGCGAAGTTTGACTTCCTTAGCGAGCCACTAAACGTCTTCAATGCTCAGCACGAACTGAGTGGATTCGGATACAGACTACAAGTCCTGGCGCTGGTTTTCGGTGAGATTGTAATAATCAACAAGGATCTTCACAGCGTTTGCGATCTGAGGTGGAAGCATCTTGCTGTGCTCGGTTGGTGGCTCGTTGTTGAGTGCCTCGGGTAGCGGTGCGCTTTGACGAAGACATTTTGAACGGATTCGACGATTGCGACAAGTTTTGGGACATATGGAGGTGCATTGAAGCAATGGATGATTTGAGGGAGCTATCCAACCGCTTTTCGAGCTCTAGATCTTCGATCGATGGATGTTGAGCAATAGCTTTCAGTACTCCTTCGTCGATCAAGGGCTCGGTGTAGTCTATCAGGTGCAGACCCGAAGTCTGTGACAGCTCTGCAGAACCAGCAGAAGCTCTCGAGGGCCAAGCTCGGGGTCAACGGTGTCTCGAGTGAATCCTCAAGCAGTATATGAGGTCAGTGGGATCAATGGGTGGATGGTTACGAATGCCGTAGGTTGGCGTCTATTGTTCGTTCGCTCCAGCAAAGGCACTGATTCCTTTGTCGCTTCCTAGTAGCCTATAGTAGATCTGGACGAGCACGTTGGTCAATTTGTGTACTTTCTTCTTGTCGAGGTTGTTGAGCCTGGAAGAAAAGCCAGAATTGATTCGCAAGAGCACCGGGCGAAGAGGGGTTTTATCTGCATTTCCACGAGTCGAACCTTCCCAGCAAGCCATGTAATGGAGTTCCAAGGAGGTAATCTTTGAGAACGTCCGTCTCATTACGAGCCTTACTAGGCGTGGTACTGCAAAACTTGATGCTATTTATTACTCTGAACTGGGCGGCTGGGGTCGGCCCATCTTCAGGGCAAAAAGGTGTTTCTGTGAAACTTGGCAGATATGATGTCGTGATATTTGTTGGATTGCGACTGATCCAGTTGTTTGCCTTGGAGCGAGTGCGAGTTGGAAGGAGGAGAAGTGCTCACGCTGAACTTCTGGATCCTTCGCCGGACTGTTCGTTGTGGCAAGTGACCGGGTTGTCGTTGACAAGGCTGACCAATATATAGAGGTTGTTTTCCGATGCAAAGAGATGGCGCTGGACCAAGCGTCTGTGTTTTGGTGGAGTGGTAAAGAGATGTCATAGCACCGAACTCCTCTCATGCGCGGGTCACATCGTTAACGTCCGGAAGCTGAGGGATATATATATATATATAGAAGAAGAGAACGAAGAAGTCACTCAAGGCACTCAAGTGATGATGCTCAACAGATGCACAGATGAGAAAGTCGAACGTGGGAAGATGATCAGTATATATGTGCGGTAGAGACAAAGGCGAGCTCTGATAGAGTCTTCCAGCTCGACGGCAAGCAAGTTTCCAGAAGCTTGATGTTGTCAAAAGCTGGAGCTTCCACAAACAAACAACTTCTGAATGCGTTCTTTGATGTTAGGGTGGAGCCCGAGAGCTGTCCATGAGTTTGTCAATGACTCTCGGTCCGGAGGGCCTGAGTTGGGGTCGGCTGTCAAAGGGTTGACGTTGATTGTCAACCGTCAAAAGTGATGGTGATCTGTTTGTTCGTGATTCTTGGGATAGGCAGCGGCGGTGTCCTGATCGCGCCTTCCTTCCTCCAGCTCAGTATGCTGAACCTTGTCATGAAGTTTGCGATGACAAAGTCCACATCCAAATATAGGTAGCCCTGAAGACTGTGCTCCCAATGAATGTTGTCATTGTTCTGCGAAGACCAGTGCAATCTCAAATCCCCACCTCAGGCCGGACCGATGGGTAGATCCTGCTGAAAGGCCATCACGAAGATACTCACAGATTGTGACGCGCATAGAGGAAGTGTTATTGTGACGGATGAATAGGTCAATTGCTGAAATAAATCCTCACCTACCAGTCATAACGGCGACAAAATTATCCCAAAAGCCGAGGTCGTAAATATTGTCCACCATGTCCAGACTTGTACATCTTTCCCAAAGATGTTCCTGTCCTGTAGGAGCCTTCCCATCTGTTGTACTGACAAGAATCTGATCGCTGTGCTTGGGCCAAGGCACATATTCCTCTTCAGGTTCTTCAGAGTCCATGCCTGTGTTGGCCTGTCCACTTAGTCTATTGCTATTCCGCAGTTGGCGTGCTTTTCGTTCTTTGTTGTGGGCCTCAACCACACTGCGCTTCCCGATCCATGCTACACCATCCGTCATATCGTCACGCCAATCTGCCCATTTTGCACTCTCGTTTGTTGTCATACCAGCCCAGATGAGGTAGATATGATATCCAAACAAAGCAAATGGCAGCGGCATGGTGGTGATGGCGAGAAGGCCTACACCTGCAACACTAATACCCCCAATGCTCATAGCAAAAACAAAAGCGTTTCCCAGCTCTCCCCAGTATTGTTTTTCGAACCAGCCGTAGCTTGAGTGACCAAGATGAAGATGTGGAGATAGAATGGCCCAGGACAGGTATGCGCCGTAGAGTTCGACAATGCCGATGCTGAATAGCAAGAGCAGGAAGTAGCGGTAGTTGTGTCTTCCAACGCAGTTGTTGATCCAAGCGCAGTGATGATCACATCTTGCGACACATACACCGCACAAGGAACAGTGTTTACTCCTCGCTGGTTTTACAAAGTTGCAGGTACGGCAGAGGCTTTCTGGTCGGAAGAGTATATGGTCGTAGGGGTATTGTCGCATGGCGGAGCCGTGGTTGGAGCGGTTCAGGTAGTCGACCTTGCTAGTGACGCAGAGGTAGGTGAAGGTGTAAGGCGCTAGGAGTACGAAGGGTATCGGTATAATCTTGGTGATGGTCAAGTGGGCCAGGGCGGCACTGAGGAAGAGAGTCGCGCTGCCTGTCAAGAGGGTAAGGAACAGAAGTAGGACAAGAGGGTTCTTCTGGTGGAAGAGGTAGTTGGTAAGACGGGCTATGGTGACAGTCATTCGCCCGCCGGTATAGCGTGTATCGACTCGTCGAAAGCCATTGGGTATGTAGATGCACAAAAGCCTGTGACTAAAGCCGATGGGTGTTTTGCGAAGGGCTGGTAGTCGACCGAAAAGGGCTATGAATGTGAAAAGAGAGATGACGACCACCAAGATGATGGTGTTGCGAAAAGCGATCATGATAATAAGTTGCGACTCTCGATCATCTTGAGCATACAAGAGAGATCAAGGTACTTACTGATGGCAGCTTGAGTACCAGAAGGAAAGAACAATTGGTACGTCATTCCACCCAAAGTCGAAGGTTTCGGCATTTCGCGCCGTCGCGTGCCGTCGCGTCGTCCGCTTTGAAACACCTCCTTTGCAACCACCTCAAGTATCTGCTTGTATACATTTCCCCGAGAGAAAAATCATATGGTTCGAGTCGTAGTTCTTCAGTTCTCGTGCATATAACAAGTGGTGCCACTATCGAAACGACCTCCATATATAACCCCACGCGGAAGTAAAGATCGGTCTGGTCCCTGACATGGCCAACTTCATGAAGCGTGCTCATATGAACTACCGAGCCGCTCTTTGACATGAATGATGCTAGGGCAACGGTGGAGTTGTAGCGTTGCCGGTATTCGCAGATGTATATCACTTCCGTATCTCAGCCTTGAGGCCTGCAGGCTGCAGCTAAGGGATTCACACCAATCATGTTATCCCTGCCTGTCAGCACATAGTCCCTGTGCTCCCCCTGTTTCCCCTCATTCAACTCCTTCCACAACACAGCGTCTGTATCACTGACCCATCATCATGAGTAGCTATATCAGTTTCCTCGGTCGTCAGCTTTTCATCACGCCCCAGCCAGCGGATCCAACCAAGTCCGATCTTGCAGGTCAATGTGGTCTTGTCACTGGCTCCAACAGCGGTCTTGGATTCGAAGCAGCAAAGCAGCTGCTAGCCCTGAGTCTCAGTACACTGATCCTGGCAGTCCGTAACCAGGAGCGTGGTGAAGTTGCTCGTGCCAAGCTCGCAGCAGAGTATCCTAATGCCAACATTCTTGTCTGGATTGTCGACATGGCATCCTACGAGAGCATTCAAAGTTTCGTTACCCGCTGCGATACGCTTCACCGACTCGACTTCGCAATCTTGAACGCTGGTGTCGTTCACTTCAAGTTTGAAACCAACAAGTTGACCGGCCACGAAGACACCGTCCAGACCAACGTCCTCTCCACCGCTCTTCTTGCTACGCTCTTGCTCCCTGTGCTCGCCAACAAGAGTCCCACTGGACCTGGGAAAATCACTGTTGTCGGATCTGAAGTCGCCGAGTGGACCAACTTTAAGCAAAAGTCCCAGACACCCATCCTTCCACAACTCGATGTTGAGAAAGAATATGATGGCGGTGATCACTACTACGTTTCGAAGCTTCTGCTTCAGTACTTCTTCATCGAGGCTGCGAAGCGTATCGACTCTGACAAAGTCATCCTCAACCTTGTCAATCCCGGATTTTGCTACGGCTCAGTAAGTTGTTCTCACTCTTATAGGTGTAGCCTAGTCCTGACACTGGATTCTAGGCACTGCATCGTGATATCCCCGGCGTCGTCGGCAAGGTCTTCGGAGGCGTTAAACGTGCCATCGGTCGCACTTGTGAGATCGGTGCTCGTCCCATTGTTAAGGCTGCCGTAGTTGAGGGAAAATCTTCTCATGGGAAGTTCTATAGTGACAACGGTCTCACGGAGTAAGTTGTTCTTGCTTGAAAAGCGTGGTACTCTGCTGATCTTTCATCACAGGATGGCTCCTCTGACTCGTGGCGCCACTGGTGAGAAGCTTGGTGAACAGGTCTTCGGAGAGATCATGGCCGAGCTGAAGCCTTTTGATGCGGAAAGCATTCTCGCCAGCATGGGTCCGAGATAGGTGATCAGATAGTCCTGACGGAGATTAGTTGTTGTTCCACAGAGAATTCACATTATCACGTTGTCCGCTACAAATTGGCTGCTGATATCTCATCACTCCTGCTTCACTTTCAGCATGTATGACAGGCTGAGTTCGAGCTATCGAAATGCACAAATCTTTCCAGCTAGTAAACAAGTCCGGGGAGAGTTATTGAAACGGAGACTCTCACTGGACACTTTCTCCATGGCGAAGGAACTGTGCATTTTGATAGCTGTTTGCATGACGGAGTTTTGGATGAAGATGGCAGTAGAAAATGCCGAAAAGGGCAAGACTCGGCATCGCGTGCCGACGCGTGCCGTCGCGTCATCCACACCAAGACAGCAACCACCCGGACATGCAACATTTCCATTTGATCGCAAACATTCAAGATGCCGCCAGCCATTGTATATACAGACATGGCAGATCCGGTTGGTGGTGCAGATGGCGTGTTTACTGATTTGAAGTTCTTTATTGTACAACGTGTGCCGCAACGATCCCACTATGTGTCGCTGGTTGAGAGCAATGGTGGTAGAGTCGTCAAACTCGAGGCACAAGCCGACTACTTGATCGCCGACCATATGCGACATGATGCACCAGCCGGCTCGCTCAGCTACAAGTTCATCGAAAAGGCCATCAAGCAAGGCGAGATACCAGACGACGAGGCCTTCCTTGCCAATCGTCGTAAATCCGCAAACTCCACCGCCGCAACCTCATCCAAGAAGTCAACGAGGACTCTTTTCACAGACGACGACGACAAATTGCTCTATGCTTTGGTGCACAAAGCAAAGGAGCAAGGCTATGCTATCCAAGGAAACACGCTCTATCAAGTCCTCGCTACTCACAACACACGACACACCATGCACTCATGGCGTGATCGTTACATCAAAGTCCTTTCACTGAAACCGCCCGCTGGATGGGAAATGTATCCCGATGCCAAACTACCTCCCCTCGACGCGCCCGTCCCCGATCTACCATCGACCGCCCTCCCTCGTTCTACCTCCCGCTCAACTATCACATCGAACCCAAAGTCTCGCGTACATACATTATTCACTGAGGAGGACGATAAGGAATTAAGAGCTTGGATCACGGAAAAGGCAAAGCAAGGAGCTCCATTGGGTGGTAATGCCATATACAGAGAGCTCGAAGGCAGGAATCCACGCCACACCTTCCACTCTTGGAGGGACCGCTGGGTCAGACACCTTTCATTTAGAGAGCCTGATGACGATGACGATGACATGGACGAGAATATCGCTCCTCAAGCCGATGAAAGTGCTGGTACTCCTGTAGAAGAAGTCACTCCTGCCCGAACGAATGAATTGCCTTTAAAGGAGCGTCCAAGCTTTAGGATCCCTCCAGGCGCACCTACGCAGAGCTTGAGCAAAGTGGTAACTACAAGCTCGATAGGGAAGGTACCCACAGCCGCATCTGCCGTCGCCCAAGACCCTGTCTTGACTGTCGAACCGCTTGCTGCAAACACTGCACCGACTACCGCTCAACTCGACATCATTACCCCCAGCACAAAGCGGCCAGCTGCAACTTCCAAAAACCAAGCCAATACCCCAATTGTCAGAGATCGTAACCTGAGCTCGCCTATCATGTCACAACAGACTTCTGCTCAAGCACAATCCCAACAACATCCAGCACTGGAACAGTCTCAGCAACATTCAATACCACATGAAGCAGCTTCGTATTCCCCTCAAAAGGCAGCGCATCCAAAGATAGAATCACAATCACATGATGACTCAACCTTTACCGAACAGGATTTTGAGGACTTGGTGAGCGTATCTCTCGACATACAGAACGTCTGCGTCGGACGTTATCAGGAATCATGGATCACATGGGCAGAATTCAGGAAGAGTCACACTGCTGTTGAGTGGCGATCTTTCTATGAGCGACGTGTTTTGCCAGTTGTCCTCCAAACAGATGATTCCGAGTTGCCAGAACCACAACGCACCGGATTATGGGTCGAGTACTGGCGGAATCAAGGTCAGCCTATCGATGTCTTGCCATACAAAAGTACTGAAACGATATCGGCACCTCAATCTGCCAAACGCAGAGTGCAGAACCCTATCGAGCCTGTAGAGGAGCCTGCTACCAAACGTCAACGTACAGCGACACCACCTCGCTCACTCAACAAAGACACTGCCACCGACCAAGCCCTTCTCCAAGCCACCGCCGACGATGCGATCAGTATCTCCAGCAAAGAGGCACTCTCGCCGAGTCACCACTCTGACGAACAGCAAGATGAAGAAACTTCTGAGGATCAAGTGGCAGGACAGCTGCGACGTGAGATGGCTGAGGAAAAAGACGACCGCCACCAACTGACTCGAGCTAATCTTGCCCGTATTCAAGCAGAGAATGGCTTGCCTGGGGACAATAGAGGCGTCAATATCGAAGGGGACGATGAAGACGACGACCAAGCTGACTTTGCCACCTATCTTGCAAGCATGCTACCGCCAAGTTTGAAGGAGAAGGCTCTTGAAACAGTCGAAACACATGAATACCAAGTCGACCAAGCGGATGAGGTTGATGAAGAAGCTGATGAGGATATCCTCATGAATAACGATCAACACGACATCGAATACGGGATCGATCCAGCACTCCTGGAAGTCGACCCAGAGCTTGACAACCCATCTTACCAGTCCTCCGCCGAGTTTCAAGCCAACGACTCAAACATCCACCTCGATGTCCCCACCACCCAGCCTTGGGAAGCTTCCTCCTTGCCATCCCAATCTCAATCTCAATCCCAATCACAGCGTCCCCAGCGTCTTTCCACACAAGCTATCTATGAAGCCGAAACCCAAGCGTTCGATGCAGAGGTCCCTCTTCCGCCCGATGAACTCTACGAGGAGGTGGAGATTTCCTACACTACTGCACAAACGGACTCTCAAATCCTTGCTGAAGACGAAACCTGGCCATGGATAGACTCTCAAATCGCTATCGGCCACGCCGAAGAGACAGTATTTTCAGCACTACGCGCGACATCAATGAACCCTAAACTTGCTGCTGCAGTACTAGAGGCCAAAGGCAAGCAGATAGATGCCGCGGGTGTGTGGACTGAAGAAGATGATATAGTGGCAGAAGGTAGAGACGCAAAAGCCATCAGGATATTAGAAGGCAAACATGGCAAAGGGAGTGTGGAAAAGAGAATCACTTTTCTGGCTCAGTGGAGGACAGATGAGGAGACTGCTATGAACGGGGTGGTGGAATGAGGGAATATGATAGAGCCGGTAATCACAAGGAGGATGCGAATCACTGGCCCTTGTAACAAATGGTGAAGCCCATATGCTGCAAATCAGTCACTATGACCAGGCATCTATACTCCATGAGAAGGCCCCTCTGATTAAGCGTATGGCCGATGTCAGTAGAAAGTACAACAAAGTGTCATCATGAACTCAGTCAATGAACATCTTTGGCTGAGGGGTACAGCCGGTTATGTTACACAAGCCAGGAATATTAGGTGTATGGGACTTATTGTTTTGCTAGTTGTGGGTTCGACTCTGGTTGGTGGTGAGTGGGTAACATCTTTTTGCTTCTCAGAAGTTGTGTGAAAGGGAGAGGGCTAGTTTGTTTTCCTCTAACCTTCACTTGTTCCATTAAGAATAATTACAAGTAACCTTAGGCGTAACAAGACTATACGAACCCCTCGAAATCGCCAATCTTTCACCTAATTACTCAATTCACAGACTCTGCATCTGTTTTCCGCTTCTTTCTCTCTCTTATTGACGAAAAGATGATACAAGGTCAACTCCAACTACCCATTTATTCCACGACCGTACCATCGCGAAACATTGAGAACACATAAAACACAAATTCCTTGATCCAATAAAACACACGCTCAAACACTAAAGCTCAGCAAAATGGTGACACGGAACAGAAGAAAGATTAATCTGTCGATCGAAGAATACAGTGATCAAATATATGAAATTACAAAGTACAACAACACACCCAAGAGCTTTTTATCAACTCTAGACTCGCAGAACCTAGAAAAGCCTTTTGGTCATCACATTCCCATCCTGTTTCTTAAGGTTCGTAGATGGAATGTACCTCAACAAATAACAAACACAGAATGATGATAGGTTGCTTTTCTGGTCGACGATCTTCAATGGAAGGGTGGTTAAGTTCATCCCTCCTGGGACATTTCCCATAGGAAGTAACAACCCATATGTCTAGCTTCAATATCTCTATAAAATCATCACTGGTAATAGCTGTTAAGGGTTGAGTGATCAAGGAAAGGTGTCGGTGAAAGTGTAGAAAGTTATGCATATATACATGTACAAAGTGGTATAAGAACTGTCCTTATCGGGAGATCAAAGCTTGTCAAGCTTTACTGCTTCCAGCAGTGGTATGTGCAACAGCGGCACCGCCTCGACCTCTGCCTCTACCTCCCCTAGGCTTAGGTGCTTGTCCTTGTGGTGTAGCCTGCCCTTGGGATATAGGCTGTGCCTGCGATACATCTTTCTTCTTCTCTTGCCCTTGCTTCCCACCTCTCTTTCCACCCTTCTTCTTCCCCACACCAGTGACTTCAGGCGTCTTCCCTTCAGCAACAAGTCTCGCAAACTCTTCATCTTCCCTCATCCTCGCAGCTTCCTTATCCCACCATTCCTGGAACTCTTGTTCTGCTTGAATTTCCTGTAGACTTCTTGCCGCGGCAGCTTCTTTGATAATGTCTTTTTCGTATTGCTGCTGTTCGAGGATTTCCTGCAATGATAATTGCAGAGCGGGTTCTGCGGCACGGGGATTGTGTACAACGGATTGAATGGATGGGAAGGAGCGGGATGTAAGGTCTGGTGGAGGAGGAGGTGCCAGTGTCGACGCTATGGTTTGTTGCGATGGCTTGCGTTGAGATTGT
>SWBH01000099.1:0-21468 GCA_024195465.1 Aureobasidium sp. EXF-8845 | reverse complement strand
TGGTTGTGAACTCCAGTAGTTCCAGAACTACACTTGATTGGTTTTGCAAGGTGTTTTCGTTGCTTATAACATATTTTGCAAAGCCAATAGTATGTAGGTCTTACGCTATCTTGTTGTTGAAGACGCCAACCATGTGCCTAGATCCAGCTATTAACTTGACCCTTACCATCAACACAGGGCGCGTATCCAGGTGCTACATGATCAAAGTTGATCTCATTGTAGTATGTAAGCTTTATTAGCTACGTAATAGGACGATTTCCAGTATTGCTTGCAAAGTCGTTGGTATGTTGCAACTTAGTAGGGATGTTGATTTGGGATGACGCTGGCATAGAAGATATCTGGGACGCGGAGTCAAGGTCCATAGCAAAGGAGTTGATAGTTGATTAGGTCGCCATTATATTAGCGGGGAGTTATTGAACAGATAGCTCAGTTCAGCAGCCAGACCTATAGAATTTTCAATGTGACTATGCCTACTAAAGTTAGTTGCTTAGCGTACTTGGCAATAATCCATGGAGCTCCATGGATAGTCCATGGAGCTCTAACTATCCATGGATTCCATGGATTTTCCGAATGGAATTGGAAATCCATGGAATCAGAGCTGATTCCAACTCCAGTGGATTCCATATGGAGCTCCATGGATAATCCATTCCAGATTCCATCCAGTCCCTGCACTGCCCAGAGTCATACCTACAAAAATCGCCCTTGGTCTGGGTAGCGCGAGTGATCTAGCGACATGGGCTTTTACGCTCGGTGAAAAGTCTCCTACTTCCTTGTCTCGAGAAAACATCGAGCACTTGTGTTTGAATCGAACTCATGATATCTCCAAGGCTAGGAACCGTCTACACTACACGCCTTTGATATCGATAGACGAAGGCATCCGTCGTGGGCTCAGGAGTCTTTCTTATTGAGATTGGATGTCTCCAGATACATTATCTCTGTCTTACGGATGTTTACTTACATGGTTGTTGTTTGTCATGGTCGCCCTGCGTCTGATGCTGAGATCACGGTCTTCTAGCGGTCCTAGGGCACTCTGGATGATCCTGACAACGTGAACTGCGAGGGTATCACTCGTCGGATGATGGTGGTGTATAGATTAGATCGTACAGAAGCTCTTCTATACATACTCTTGAACGAGCCAAGAGGTCTCTGTTGAATGTAATAACAGTCTTAATCGATCGAGATCTGTACACACCGAAAGAGGCCATGCGAACAAATGAATCTGCTACTTCCCTGGAATGTCAGATATCTAGTCGAGATGCTGATTGGGGCCCATGTACCGTAAGTGAACAGTGTCGAGAGCTCATAGCTTTACTATCGGAGTCAATCTTTCAGCTGTCACGAACCGTAGAACAACCTCTCGGGGCTGACATTATGAGCTCGAGAACTGTACGGTCTTCTTACTGTAGCCACATATAGTCGTATTATATCATGACTCAAACTCTCACGCTGTATTCAGTCGAGCTATGGATGTCAAGCCTAAGCTGAAGAACTGCTGACAATACCGCATTATCGTAGTTTTCGTCTTGCGCTCGAGCTACAGCTGCCCTATATGATGCTGTCGCCGCTCGCACTGAAGCTGAGCCTGGACGCCACACTCACAGCCATAGTCCCTGTTGTCTTCGCCAATCATCCCCGTCGAGAATTTGTCGATCAATCTCAATCTTGTCAATTCCACGTCAGATTCTATAATCGGCCACAATCAAGGATGTTGCCGAGATGGAAGTTCCTATGTATGGTCCGAAGAAGGACCAGATGCTAGCAGCCATAAGAACATGCTTGGCGAACTACGGCTGATCTTGCACAGGTGACACTTCATCCAGTCCAGTCGATCCATCTGACATATCCAAAGTTTGACATGCAGTTTGCGCAATCATGGTCCTGGACAATCATTCGCATGTTGGTTCTACATTGATAGGAAACGTGGTGACAGCATCAAGACACTCGTCATGCTAGGTCAGCTTGAGCTATATTTTGCCCTCGGAGCACGATCTTAGCGGCATCGAAGTAATCACGCTCAATATTACACGACATGGGGAAACAGCTTGAGCTATACGAGATAGGACGGTCTGAAGAAGTCACCAAAGAACGCAAGGGGTTTAGCTCTGGTTGAGACTTTGCAGATGTTGCTCTGGTTTATCATGGAACACGACCGGACATGCACACATGTAGCTTCCTGGAAATATAAGAGGATACTCATTTCTCCCCTTCTTGGCCCGGATGAGAGCTGTCAAGCACACTTTCTTGGACGGCTTCCTCACGTGCTAGCTTCTTGTCGCCCAGCGAGTCTTCAAATTTGGATATTACCAGCCATGCTGGATAGAGCGATATTGCCCAGAGCGCGAAGTTGAGGTAGATGCTTCCAGTCCTTGCCATGACAGACACACTTCCCAGACCGTACTGTGCGAATAGTCAGTACACTTCCGTCAGTCGATTTATCTGGAAGGGCGTTCGAACTCACGCTGACTGCCTGGACAGCTGATTCTGTACCACGAAGGAGACTACAGATGCGAACGACTTCATCTTGCGTCTCGGCAAGGTTACCAACCACGAAATAGCTATAGAAGTCAGTACTGCTGTGACGCCATATCAATAGGACTCGACTTACAGAAACATGTAATTCAACTGGAAGCCAGCAACCCAGAAGAGGAACAACGCAAAGCCTTTTCCAAAGCCAGGGTCTACCCAATCATATGTTGGGTTTGTCTTGTCGAACTCAGTCACCAGCACAGTGGCCCATACCCACCATGCACCTTGTAAGCCCAAGATCGTGAAGAAAGCACCTCGAGACCGAGACTTGAGGTTGAGGTTTGTATGATCGAGGAATCGCCCAAGGAAATTGCCCAATGTGACAGCGACGATACCAGAGAGGAAGGAGCCCAGAGCACGAGCACGTACACTGAACCAGAGCGCTTGGAAGGTGAAGAACACTGACTCTGCATAGACAGCTTGTGCGATAAGTGGTACGATCAGAAGAAAATGCTTGCTGAAGAAGAGCTTGGACATGGCTTTCAGCTCGTGGGTGATGCTGTTTTCGATACTCAATCGGACAGGCAATCCATCAGTTCTCTGAACCTTCTCTGGAGGACTCAAGAGAAGACCCGCAAAAGGTGCGAGGGCTTGTAGCGCAATGAAGGCTTCGAAAACATGGTATGACACAGAGCCAGCCTTGTTGTTGTGGACATTGACACCGAGATTGATGGCGCCTCCAACGATCTGACCACCCAGACGGAAGCTAAGCCAGAAGCCGAGGAAGCGACCTTGATTGTGAGGTTCAGGATAGGCAAGCGCGATAGCTGCCTCGACTGACCAGAAGATACCTGCAGAGAGACCACAGAGTGCGGCACCAAGAAGAACGAACCAACCATCTCCGTAGCGATTATTGACGTAGAGTCCTGCGGCATACGGGCAGTATCCCAAGGTACCGATGATCAGTGCCCACTTGACACCTACCCATCGAACGATGACAGGTGAGAAGAAGCAAGTTAAGACCATAAGACAGAAGGTCAAAGCATTGGCCGAGTTGACTAGGGAAGGCGATTGTTGACCACCTCCACCAAGGGAATTCATGGCACCCCAGATACCAGGAGCAAGGAAGTTGCAGATGCCGAGGATGAAAGCGTTCCAGAAGGTAGAGCGGTACCATTTCGCTGTAATTGATCGAGTCAGTAAGATCATGGCGTAGTATGACAGTAACACTCACGCTTGCGTATTGCTGTAAAAGAGCCATCATCGCTTGGATTCTCCAGAGGCTCTGACAAGACGATATCAGAGGGTTTGTTTCCAGACATCTTCCTGTACAGTCTTTTCAAAGATGAGGGGCCTTCCCAGAGGGGCGATCGCTTCGTCATAAGTGATTGGATACGCTGGCAGAATGTCTGTCCAGATATTGCACCCAGCTCCAGAGAATATGATGCAAGAGCTCGCCATCGCTCTGGGTGCAGAGTCTGATTATTTCCTCTGCTGTGGTTCGTCGATATCGTGGCAGATGGACCTATCTTGTATGGCGCGAGAGCTCGCCATCGTAGAAGCCGAGATGTACCCGAGGGTTCCACATTCGTTCCAAACACTTGTGCACAATTATGCAATCTCCAGACTGCACATCATTGATCATTCCAAGTATCACGATGCATCGAAACGAGTCTTGTTAGTTAATTGTCTACCATCGTGTCAAAGAGTTGTATATCCAACCTGAAAGGAACGCTTGCCAAGCTCCATCAATCGCGGCCTCGACACCCCTCACCTTGTGGTGCCCGCTTCCAATACCATCACTCACGCCAGACAATGTCATCCTCAAAGACAGGCGATGTAGAAGCTGTTGTTACTAACATTAGGATTCGACATGTGGCTGCGACTAATCCTTGGCTGCTTGTTACGAAGGTTGAGAAGCCATAGGGTCTCAGCTGAACCATTCCCGTGCTTATGCTTGGCTGCAGCTGAGAGACCTCCAACCCGAATTCCAATGTCTTTCCGGCAAGTTTGCAGACGTGAGAGTCACACGACCAAGCTGTCGGGCATTAATATTTGACTGAAAGCAAGCAGTGGTAGTAGCATAATTCAAGAGTGCAAGTATTGAAGGAGATATAAACATCGCGCAAAAGACCCCAAATTTCCCATGATAGATCATCACTCAAGGTCAGGTGCAACAACTCCATGGTCATCCAGACTCATGTCTCGTGCTTGATCGCTTCAACCTCCAGCTCGACAGACATCTCAGGCAGTGCCAGCCTCGAAACACCAAGAGCCGTCCATAGAGGCCTGTGACCAGGAACGCGCTGCTTCAGCCTCTCGATAAGGTAACCCCAATGAGCATCGATGTCAGTCTGATAGCTTCGGAGAAGGTAAACCTGTGCACCCCCATTAACGATATACTATGAAGTCAGGAATGGTGATGGTAGGCTCACATCTTCCCAACCACGAAGTCCAGCTGCCTTTAGGACTCTTTCAACGTTATCGAAAGCATTGTCGATTTGCTGCTGCCAATCGTATTTGCTCAGTTCTCCTGTTTCGTCCCAACCGCCCTGACCAGACAATTTGGCCATGTTGCCAATGACGACGATTTGGGAGTAATGGCCCATATCACTGTGTTTCTCGCCAGCCCCTGGCTCATTGATGTATTTGAGGGAAGACATGGTTCGAGACTAGTATTGACAGGAATAGGATTCCGACTTGGAATAGAGTGACGAAATTTGATCGATTTCACGTGTGATCAGACGATGATGGGAAGTGTTTATATATGTCAATGCCTGCTCCAATGCCAAGTCGTCTGACCACCTCTCCAGCCACAGTGCTATGTTCCAGAAAACGCCACAGCTGACTCTTACCCCACATCTGTCGCACATACAGAGGGAAGCGATGGACATGTTCGGTCGTCAGTTCGACAAGTGACCTCACTGAAGGCGGGCTGAAGGTATTCAAGTCGCGCGATTGTGTGAGTGTTGGACCTGGAACTCTTCTTCAGGTGTTACGCATTCTAGCACCATGTTCTTGTAGCGTGATGTCTTAGCTGTTAACGTCAAGCAACAACAGTGCTAGCGATAGAGACATGTTCAATAGGCAGACCTTCTTCCACGAACATCCTGACATCTTTGTTGTCTAAGCCCAAAAAGTCCATGATTGATATGTGTATCAGGATCGCGGTGACAGCAAGATGGGCTTGCACAATATGTGCATAAAGTTATGATCACGTACCTCCCGCCTCAACATTCTCCATCCGCGATAGTTCCTCGCCAGTTAACCCTGGCAGTCTTGCCATTAGTTTATACGTGTGTTCGTCCACTATATCGCAGGGCAGGTGAGCATCATGCCAATCTGCAGGTCTTGGGCTGGCTGTCGAGACTGAATAATGCTATTGGAAGACTTGAGAGCTATACAAACACTAGAGGATAGATGTTGCCCACCATCTATCGAACTATCTTTAGCGAGACACCATCGGCTATGCTCATGCTGGAACTTTGAGACCATCCTCACCAATCTCTTTCTGATGTCTATGTTCAAGCACCATCTTTTCCTGATGTACGGCAACGTGATTGTTCATGAGATGACTAGGATCTCGAACAAAGTAAGCTGCGATCAAAGCAACAACGCCGAACGGAATAGTGCAGTAATACACGAGACGGAAAGCGTCTGCGTAGGTGTTCTTGAATGCAGCGGCGGTAGCTTCTTCGACCGCGGCAGTGATTCCAGGAACGCTCTTTAGAACGAATGGAACACCGACTGCATTTTCGATGACGGCAGGGATGAGCTTGCCGAGATTTGCTGGGTTGAAGCCGGAGCCGATAGCAGCGCCTGCGATATTCTTGGCCAAGTTCTTGTTCAGACGTGAAGCGAGGATGGTGGAGAAGACAGCGTTTCCAACAGATCCTCCTGCGCTGCGGAACGTACCAAGCAGACCGGCTGTGGTTCCCAACTCCTCAGGGGGGACGAAGAGTCCAGATGCGACCAGTGAGAGAAGAGTCATCCAAGTAAACGCGCTTTGTCCGAACATGGGAAGAATCATGTAGCCGATCTTGTTGTTGGGGACTACGGCAGCATATGCAGCGGTAAAAATTGTCTGGACGAGAATAGCGGCGAATACTTGGTATCGTACATGCTTGATCTTGTGGATCAAACTCGGTAAAATCCAACCTCCGATGACACCAGAGACGTTTCCTGGGATCGAGATGATACCGATCTCGGTGAGGTTGTTGGTGAACATGTAGAGGGTACCCTGGCTAGACAAAGCGATCATGGATTGCCAGATCATACCACAGACAAACAGAATGATGAGATAGACTGAGAATTCGCCAAACATGCGGAAGAGATGGAGAGGAAAGATGGGCTTCTTTGGAATGGTGAAGTCGTAGATGAATGCCGAGATGAAGACGATACCACCGACAGTGATGGTTGCTGCGACCATCGGTACGGAGTAGGTAGTACGGCCGAGGTATGCGGTACCTACGAGGAAAACGACAAGACCAGAAGTGAAAAGACCGAGACCGACGAAATCCAGCTCTTTGAACTCTTGCCATCTGGATCTTTCATAATCTCCTTGTGGGTGGGATGGTGGATAGTAGGAAAAGTAGGTACCGATCAGCACGATACCCGCGTAGATGATACTGATGTAGTAGCACCATCTCCAGGTGGACTTGAGATAAAGTTGAGTGGCAATATAACCGGAGAGGACTGTATAATCATGAGCGATGTGGAAAAGTAATGGAGATAATAAACTTACCGCCCCAGGGGATGGTGATACAGAACTCTGTCCATGCTAGACCGATACCACTGGTACATGTCAGTATGCGTTCATTTAGTGTTCAATTCGAGCAAGGCTTCATACCGGTACTTGTTCGGAAGCAACTCTGCAATACCTGCATATGAGACCAGGATACAACCAGCACCAAAGCCGATCATGGAACTGCCTGCAGCGACGATACGGACAGTCACTGCTGTAGCAGAGACAATCTGGCATACGGTCAGTCGTTGATTCACAATTGGAACGATATCGTAGACTTACAGAACCGACAAAGACGAGCGATTGACCAAACATGACAACCCATCGACGTCCAAAGATATCACTCAACGCACCAGCGATGGCGAAAGAGACAGCAGCACCGATGGACCAACCGCCAGGAATCCAAGCAATATCCTGAAGACCATCCAGAGACATACCGATCTGAGCGATAATCTGTGAAGGCATCACGAAGCCTGATGCGATAGCGGGAACGAACGAAAGACCTAGGAACTGCCAAAAGTCAGCAAGATCATACAATTAGCCTATTCGAAACACTTACAAACACTGCCAGTATAGTGGACAGAGCAATCTTTGGGCGTGCCTCCTGGGCCTCGACCTCATCGATTCTTTCGGCATGCATGATGTCGGTCTTGTTGGGCTCAGACATGGGAGCAAGTAGATCTAAACTGAGATTCGATTGTGGGGTTTCTGTATGTTGAGTGTTGTACAGATCTGGGGACCCCATGGGGTTAAGTATCCGAGGCTCTCAGAGGTATTGCCGTGGTTAGCAGGATACCCTCGGATATCATAGTGGACTTTGCTCTCGATTGATGAGTTGTTGTCGGCAGGACGAATCCAGTAAAGTGTCAAGTTTTGAGGTGGCGGCAGTTGAGATAAGCATCCATAAACGAACCGCACGTGATCGTGTGGCCGCTTTGTAGCGTGTCGGCAAGACATATCCAGTAAGGCGTCGAAGTTTGGGACCGTTAAGATTTCTGCGGCAGTCAATATACGCATCCAGAAAGCCATGTGAGTCTCAACTTTGTGCAACTTCCCGACGGCAGTGCACACAAAATCTAGAGCAATGAAATGCCTGGATGATGGAGTGTGGTACAAGTCGATGAGATGAACTGCCGTAGAAAGTCAGACTATGTGCACGTGTGGAACCTCCACCGTGTTGAGCGTTGCCAAGGAATGGTCGACAGCTCCATTTTCATCAATTCGAATTCATCATCTCAAGTCGATCACCTCTCCTGAGTACGACATCAAGTTGACTGCTCATATCCACGGAAAACTGATTGCTGAAACCTCGTAGCTGAGTCGAACTTCTTGGTTGTTTACCTCAAAGTCCAGCATCTCAACAAAACCAGAGTCAAACCATTGAAGACAAATGCCTAAGCATCATAGACAAGTGAGTTTCGGAGTTTCCACGGAGCTGGGCATGGTTGTACTACCGAGCCGAGCGACCAATGTAGGGCCTGATCGGGAGATCGAAGGTGCTCACTCCTCTGTTTCCTCACTCATGCGTTCTGTCAAGCCTGCATGACCGTACAGAGGATGCTTGTTCTGATTGCGTTGAACAAAGAGTGCTGTATTGCCTGACACTCTCGTGTGTGAAGATTAGACGAATTGCTGACAGGTGGCGTGGCGTTGGTAGGATCTCAAGCAAGAGGTGTCTGTCATGTGGCAAACGTTCGAAGATCATTAGATGGACGTAGGGATGCGAATTGTCAATGACGCCGATAACGGAATCTGGGTCAGAGTGAAGTAGAGGAGGTACACTTGACAAGTGCCGATAAGCTGAGAGTAGTGATAGATCGGTTATGGTTTGACGCGTGGTGGGAGAGGGAGGAAGCACCAGACCTCTCCATTTCAAGTTTGATTCGACTCGGCCACGCTTTCACGATCAGCTTCGCACTCTCGCCATCGTGCACGGTACTTATGATATTGATCAGCGGAATGTACCACGAAGCTCGCAATTGGAGCACTATGCAAGCCAAATGCGTTCAGACCTCGAAGCAAGCAATAAGCACTGCCAGTCCCTGCTCATACTCTATAGTATCAGTTCCAACGCCTCTTGATCAAATCTGCCGCTCTCTCTGCCATAGCATAGATCGTACTCGTCGGGTGACAGATCCCATCATCCTTTTCGAACGCAACCAGAAGAAGCACTTTCTTTACGATCTGCTCATGGCCAAGCCGGCTTGTTGTATCCTCGTCTTGTGCGACAGCAAGCCTGCTGGTAAGGAGCTCGAAGATCACTCCTATAACAGCAGGCCTGTGCAAGTTCATGGTGGCGAGAGTGCAAGGTTCCAAGTGAGCTTTTCAATCTTTCGCGCGGTCGCACGAGACACTGACAATGCTGCAGCCTTGAACTCGACGGCTACCTCTACAGCCACGAGAACCAAACTGTATTCACGCCTGCCGTTAGCTCTCAGGCTGCTATGCGCGGATTCTAGAGCAAGCAGCCCCTTGGACTGTTCGCCCCCAGCCCCTTCCGAAGCAGCCTCTCTTGTTCTCATCGCCACCAACGTCAAGATGCAATGCGCAGATTCAAGGGCAGGCAGTTCCCTGTTATCATCGCTATCAGCGTCAAGGGAATATGCGCAGATTTGATGGCAGATGGGACGGATGGCTGGTTGTTTATGAGGGTGGTACCTCTGAGTACTTCTACTTGTACCTGTCCAGCTGTACCAGTCGAGACTGAGAACGATTCTGCCAACGAGGCTCCTCCTGCTATGCGTCTGGCCACTCACGGTGTCTCCACCTTCACTCAGCAGTCTGTGCTCTCGCCCAGCTCTGCTGATTCGATGACTAGCTCCGCTACCACTGTCATTCGTCCGCCGACTAATTTTCATGCTGCTCTCAGTTGTTGGTCTGCTGGAACGCACCTCCCCTCTACCAGACCAATGGAGGCGCTCATTCTCCTGCAAGTGCGACTGGTATCAATGACCGCCCTCGTCTCACCCGTACTAGTCAGCAGATTCCTCCCCGTGCCGACGGCCGTGCTTATCGTCGACCTTACCGCCACGCAGCTCACTACGTACCTTGATTATCACACCGTTTGATCATGGTGTTCCACAAAGATACATCTTTCTATCTGAACACTTCCGCCCTAGCCCGATCGCCCTCCTCTGGTATAAAGACTACTATAACAGAGGCCAAGAGTTATCCTCTGGCTCATTCTCTCCCTTTCCCTCAGGTTAATCCGCCATCACTACACGGCATGACTACCATGAAGTCATCATGCTTGTCTTCTGGGTCTCTTTCTCCGAGAGGAGCTCGGTCTGACAGCTATTCGCCTGCTTCTGCCTCTGTTTCTACCGCTCCTACTCCAGCTACACTACGAGTACCACTCTGGCGGCTACCGTCACCATCGTCAATGTCAACATCAATCCTGCCACTAGGCGAGAACATCCCTCTGCGCCAGTTTCTACGCCGGTGGACTACCCAAACTCTGACGCCGAATGAAAGTGGACTGTCTTGTTTGTTTGGAATTATGTCGCTCGGTGTTACTGTCGACTGTCACAGCACTGTCAGTTGATTCTGTACAGTGGCGATTTTCAAGCCGTCTCAAGTCCGACCATCGCTCCTGGTCTCAATCAGACTCTTGGCCCTAGGCTTGGTCGAGATCATCGTACTTGTTGTTAATTGCTTCGGGAAAAAAAGCAGCTTCTGGGATGCATTGATGCAGCTCTAACATGAGCTGCGCGCTGGCGTCGTCTTCTATCTTGGATTTTTCGTAGTCGCCAGAGTAAGCATCGACGGCCTTGGAGTTTGCTTGGTAGTCAGTTTGTGACTGTACTTGAGTTGGCTGGACGGAAGTCTGTCGGTGACTGGTCTGTTGGAAAGGCGCCTGGTACATCTCAATTTACTCGGTTGTCCAGTTTTAGAGCATCTGGGCTGTAGGGACGTTTGAAATGGATCTGCTGGAAATGTGGTTGCCGCATCAAAACTTGTAGCACATGGTACTTCTGCCCAATTTGGTGGTGAAGATCTTCGTGTGCTTCCTGGAGCATTTGTCTTCGAGTTGTTCAACTCAGACGTCACGACACCAACCACAGATTCGTCCTAGCCCTGGTTAATGTCTTCGTTGTACCTCACTGCCTCGTAGAGCATTCGTGAACAGCAATAAAGTTGGAATCCATCGATGACCACGACACAATAAGACTAAGTTCGGGAGTACACCATATCCAGGTGATCCAGGAATTGACGAGATGGAATTGGTAGAGTGACTTTGCTCTTGGTCGTCCGACCTCATGACTGGAATGGTCACCAAGAGCATTGCGAGTGTTTCATCACTGTTGCATAACATACTAAACGCAGGGTCACAATTTGCCTCGAGGTAGTATCATACTAGAATTTCCTAACTTCTGGAGGAATAGCTCAATTGAACCTCGCAGATGTTGACCTTCTGCCATGCTACCAGACTTTTATTACGATAGCCAAGTAGAATCGGGCAGGATTTGTTCACTCGATCAATGATCCAAAGCATCTCTCCATATATCTCTTACTCACCTAAGCGTCGCAATGCGGCCTCGATATCATACCTGAGTTTTGTAACCAACGGTCTTGAAGTCATCGCCGTAGACGAAGCGATCGGAACGTATAAGCTGTTGGTGCTACCATTGGATTCTACCATATTGCTCATCAACGACGCTGGCACAAATGTGATGCGACGCGCTGTCCGAGAAAAGAATTATAGACAGGAGGAACAACAAACCAAGATTCTAGCCAGATCGAATGTGTCCCAGGGCTAGAAATGATTCACATGTGGTACTAGGGAATGAATAGAGATGAATGATTGCTGTTGTTATAATGTAGCAGGTCTTGGCCCTGTTTGCTCTTTGTCGCCATGCTCCACATATGGACCGGGTACGGAAGTCTTCTGTGGAAGCGAGGTCTTAAGGAGTCGTGACTTAGCCCTAGCCCCTGAGTCGTGGCTCGCTGTTCATAAGACGACCCTATGGTATAGGGTAGCAAGTGGATCAAAAGCAGATGGTGACTCTTGGAGTAAGATAAGGTACGTAGACAACAGTGGGTGGATAGGCTTAGTAGGATAGGTTGCCAGCGATATCGAAGGTGGGTGTCTCAAAGTAACGTGATAAAACGCAATCGTATGCTCGCGGCAGACCTCTAGATTGACTATCCAGGAAGCCGAGACTTTGGAGTGTGCAGCACACTGGGCGTTCTCTTTCATACCCATCATTGTTCCAAGGATTCGAATAGCAACAACACGAAAGGATATTTGGAAGGGATTCAAGAAGCTCGCACAGTTGAGGCGATATCGGATCAGCATCTCGCGGATAGTGTCGGTACTGTTGTAGGTTTCTCCCGCCAATTCAGTGTGGTTTTAGTGGCACAGGAATGATCTACGTCTGCTCAGCTTTGAGGCCCTCGGGAAGATTTATGCGCTGATCAGATCAGCCATGACTTGAAACTGAGCAGCGTTTTTCCGCGAGGAGCCTAAAGCCTTCGATTTCTTTATCACGGTCTCTGCTCTGATCGTGATGATCTGCGCACACGACCTTGATCAGGTGACAATGGAGAGCATTAGCTAAGGTCTACTACTTTCACATGCATCTTGGACACTTGCCAGGATCGGCAACCTCAAGTTAGATGTAGACTTGACGCAACGATAGTCGCAGGTTTATCGTGCATAGATTCAGCAAGAAGGCGCATGGATTGTCGTAAGTCTGCCTAACTTTTTTCGTCACCTCGAAGGTCATACTCCTTCGGATACCAAGCTTCCCGTTTGTGATATCGTGATCGGTACGAGTCGTGATGCGATTGGTCACAGCTTTCCGGGATCCTCAAAACAAGTCTCTAGTCGCCATGGGCACTTTGCTCCATCAACCTCACTCATGGATCAACTGACTCAAGCCAACCTCATGGATATAAAAGCGTGACCATCGCACGGCTGGATCACACCGACTTCTTTATCCTATGTGCAAGTTGGTCTGACATTCGTACTCATTCGTCTCACTCTTTACACTTATACTGCTTTTGAGCCCAACGATCGTGAATCATCATTATGGTTCGTGACAAAGTTCCTACTATCGTTGGCCTTCCTCTTCTGTCTCTGCTTGCAGTCTCTCTCGTGACTGTTAGCGCGGTACCTGTTACAACAACTACGACTCTTCCGCTCAGAGAAGAAAGCACTCTGGCCGAACAACACCAAAGCTGGGTTCTAAGATTCGCTATTAGGGGGCAATCTGTGCGCCTCATTGCGCATTTGGAACCGCTGCTAGATCGAACACAACTTTCCATGCAGCTTCTATGGTCTACTCAAAGTTCGTAGAATCTCAGGGATGCATCGCTATCGAAACTTACTAGCGTCTTGGACTCCTCCAACCAGTAACAACCTCTTGCACTTCGCGCTAGAGCAGGACCACGAGGTCTCTCGATCCTCCATTTGACATTTCTGTCCTGATCCCACACTTCGATAGTGCCACTGCTAAACCTAGCTATCAACATCTTTCCTTCCTTCACCCACATGAGCTCGACGAAGTGGGCATACAGACCCATCAACGGGTTCTCTACATTTATCAAGAGAGATGTTGTCGTTGTATCCTGAAAGGGTCTCCAGATCCAAATACGTGTTTCGCTTGCAATGGCGATCTCATTTTGGGGAGACCAGGCTATCATGATCGCCTCAGATCTACGAGCTAGGTCCTCAGTTCTGTATTCTGCAACCTGCTCCCCAGTCTCGGCTAGATATAAGACCATGTAGGCGATTTGACTGACGGTCTGCCGTTGTTCGTTGATCTGTCTCGCCATACCATGAAGCAAGATATGTTTAGAGTCGGGGGACCATACACTTCTGTAGCGTTGACCTCTCGGCGCACTAATGATGTGTTTACACTCGCCTGATCCTGTGTCAAAGATGCGGAGAGTTCCAAGTCCTGCTATAGTAGCGATGCTTCTGTCGTCGGGGCTGGAACCGATCCAATTGATGGTGTCGCCCTGAGTATCCAGAACGGGCTTCTCTCTACCTTGGGCAAGGTCATAGACGATAGCCTTTGTGCTTCGTCTTGGCCGAGAAGGATCTCCCTGGTAAGGGTTGTCGGCGCGAACATACAGCAATAGTTTGCCATTGGAGCTGATAGAACTCGTACAGTCGCCGGTGATACTATCCAATTGTAGCAAGCCTTTGGCTTCCAGAGTCGCTTGTAACCCATTCAAAGCTTCTCTATACTGCGCGCGGGTGGTATCCAGCATTGGAGACGCGACCACAGATCCACACAGGCCGTCCAATTCAGATGTGACAGGACCGATAGATAAGTCCAGTATCTTGTCGATGTCCAAAAGCTGAGGCTGAACCATTCTTCGCCCATCAAGACCTAATTGCAAGAACAAAAGATGCTTGTCGCTATCGGAGCGGTCAGATTCGGAGCTTGAGATCATGAGCGTGTATCCTCCTGTCTCTGTGGGCAAAGGACTGAAATCCAGACTGCGTACCGGCTGCGTCAAGCCTCGAGACACCATGTGACACTCTTTTGTTGCCATATTGTAGAGATGGACAGCGAGCCCATTCGACACTGCGATGAACTTCTTGTCCGGAGTCAGAGCTGACGTGCTCAGACGGCAAGTAGAATCTTCAGAACGAGGAAGTTGTAATATGTGGTCTTCATCACCCCAGTATCGATGCGCTGGACTCTGTTCAGTGTCTGCCCAAGACGAAGGTATACCGTTGATGTCGAAGTCTTTCTCGACCTCATATGTAAACTCCTCGAGAAATCGCTCTTTGTCCATCCAAGACATGCCGACAGCCGGGAACTTGATTGGTGTTGTCTCGTGAAAGTTTTACGCACAATTGAAGCAGTATCTTGTAGGCAGCAGAGGTGTAATTGTACGCAGCGGGTTATGGGCTGAGGCAGCAGCGTCGTTCAAGTTGCTTTTGTTGACGTCAATTTACAATGAAGGGTTGATGGCAACGGCATGTTGCAAACAGCACTCAACCTGATTCTCTAGGCAGCAATCTGATCCTTCCTGATGCCCTTTCGGTCGGTCATCTCCGGTGTACGCGACTACTATGTTACAGGTCGACTCACCCTTTTGATGAAGATTCATGGTGTTAGCGGTGATCTAGGTGCTGGTCTTGAAGAGTATTGGGTCAACTAGCAAGATTGACGACATAGCACAGCAAGATAAGGACAACACAGCAGCAACATATCGAGAAAGCAAAATGGCAGCTACGTGGGTAGAGTTGACATGCGTGTCATCAATGTAATTTCTACAGTCTTGCTTTAGGCATCTGCTTGAGTGCCTGTCTGACGCCCAGATCGCTCAGAATCTCCTCCGTTCCGCCCAAGATAGCGTCGAATTTGTACGTGCGATGGAACTGCTCGATGACCTTTCCCATACCTCCTTGAGTAATACCACGACCTCCGAAGACATTGCAAGCATCATCGGCGACTTCATGTGCACAGCGAGTGGTGAAGGATTTGAGCAAGCCGATTGGTCCGCCAAGATACTTGTTCTGGTTCGGGTAGGACATTGTGTTCATCTGATGCGTGATCTGCTCGAGCCAAGCTTGAGTGGCTTCTGTATGTTGGATCATGCGTGCAAGCCTGGGAAGAGACTGATGTCAGTGTCTTGTGTATGTATCTCATCAGAGTACGACTCACTTTCCACGAATGACTGGTTGTTCGGAGAGGGGCTTTCCAAAGACGATGCGTTGATTGCTCCACTTCAGGCACTCTTCCGTGACAGCTCGCATCCATTGTATTACCGCTGCTGTCATTGCCCAACGTTCGTGGTTGAAGTTGCTCATGATGACCTGGAAGCCTTTGTCCTCTTCGCCCAAGAGATGATTCACAGGAACCTTGACGTTGTCAAATTGAATGTAGGCTGTAGCAGCCGCCGTAGAGTAACTTGTCTGCTCAGAGTTAAAAGGATGCTTGGAACAAATCTGTGCATGAATTGTGATATACCTTGATCTTCTTGGTCTCGACATTGTCATCTCTTGGAACCAAGATCACGCTAAAGCCTTTGACGGTCTTGCAGCCCACGACAAAGTAGTCGCTGAACATACCGTTGGTGATCCATTTCTTCGTTCCGTTGATCATGTAGTGGGAACCGTCAGCTGTCTTCTCAGCTGTGGTGCGGAGTCCAGCAACATCACTACCGGCAAAAGCCTCTGTGATGGCAAGCGACATCTTCTTCCTTCCACTAAGACATTCTTCCGTGACAGCATCTCTCAATTTAACATCTTTCATCCAGCTCCTGACGGCAGTGAGAGAAATTGACATGCCTGCCATGTTGCCGTCTTGAAAGCCTCTTGACAAGACGCGAGCCAGTTCTTGACATGTGATCAGATCGTGGAAGTAGTCAAAGTCTTCGCCCTTGACGCCGCCAGGCACCGTCCTGCCATGCAGATGTTGACCGGGACCGAGTCGCATAGCCAGCATGTTGTTCTTTGCCATCTTGTCAATCATTTCTTGACTGATGTAGGTTCCATCAGCTTCTTTCTCTTCTGCCTCTGGCTTGAGCTCGGCATCCACAAATTCTCTGAGACCCTTTCTGAACTTGCGATGCGAATCGGTGTAGTATGGACTGGTGAATTGGGGGGTGAGCCAAGTGGGTTCCGCATATGGTACTGTGCTCAGATCGCCAGGTTGAGGATCGATGACTTCGGGAGATTCGTTTTGCACAGTGCCGATGCACAGCGACGAGTACTTTTGCAAGACTTCATGTCGGTGTAGGTTGTAGAAAGCTGTCGTCGCATCTTGACCTGCGACTTGTTGCAAAACCACATTGCCACCGGGATGGGCGTCCGAGAAGTCGGTGAGGTCGTATACTTTGTGGTCAACGATACACCACAAAGAATCTTCGGTGTTGTTCTTCGCGACTTCGTCGCGCGAAAAGGTGCCTGAAGAGACTACGCCAGGCATGATTGAGAACGATAGCAAGTCCTTTGGTATCGAAGAATGACCGACAACCCGCACTCGTCAACCAGAAGGAAGATATTTGGCGCTCGAGGAACCGGTGGTGGTACGGTAACCGGCAAGAATACCCCGCAAGATGTGTTGATTGTGCCTCGGCCCGCGCGCCGCAACTGTGACCAAAACTGAGGACCGATGTTCTGCGACTTGTGGCCGAGTGCAAAGTCGGATGCACGAGATGGCGAAAAGCAGGTCGAGTGGCACGGTCAGAGACGTGAATTGGGGACTGTTGTGCAGAGAGGCTCGGTTCTGTTGATGCGGAGCCGGAAAGCAACAGTCGCGCAAGTCCACCTTTATCCCAGTACCATCAACATGCTTGTATGCCCGTCTCTTTCGCTTTTGATTGGTGCTTGATCCTTGCTCTTGCGTGTAAGGTGTACCGAATGCGAAGTCTGGATGGTCGCTCGGCGATGCCACCACCAAAGATGGAATCAAGTCATGAGGAGGGCGACAAAGTGGCGGTGCGGCTTTTGGTGATGGATGGGGGATGAGAGACATGTGCGGAGAGCGTGCTTGAAGAGGCACACAGAGGCATGGTCGTCATAGGTCGACAGCTGCTCATCGGCGTGTGGTGTAGCGACAGCGGATGTCTGTCGGAGAGTGGACGCTGGGGTGTGTGGTGGGTTGACAGTGCGGATTGCAGAACCGCTCCCATGGAGAGTCTGATATCTGTTGTTGCCAAAGATCGGTGACTTGTGATTTCTTCTCTTGTTCCGTGAATTCAGTGACTCTACGATGGCTTTATGATGGGTCGAGTGAATGTTCCAATGGTGGGCAGCGCTCCGCTCTTCTGTACTTCTTGGTGCCGCTATGCGGGTGCGAGGAAAGTGCTCATAGCCGTAGACAAGATCGAGGGTACGCGCCAGAGGATCTAATGGCGAATGCATGATTGCGTGTAGAGTTCTGTCGCAATTCTGTGCGCGATCCTGTGGAATCCAGATTGGTGGCTGCGTCCCCACAATTCGGAGGCCGCTCTCACACGCCGACGCCGCAACGTGCCTGCCGAGTCCGGCCCGAAGCGACTAGCGCGCGCGACCGTTAGATACAGTTGACATCAGTCAGCATCTCAATGACAACAACATGTTATGAACCATCCTCCACTGGCACGGCACGCACGGCACGCACGCTATAGAAATCAGACGCGCATTTATGAGTCACGAGACATGTTGGCCTCAAGTATGATCTCTTATCTTGCATTCCAATTTCTCATGACTTCATATAAACTCACTAGTCCCCTAAGCTGAGAAAGAAGTACTTTGTAATCTCCAGCTGTCCAGTCAAAACAACACCGTCATGGCAGCGACGTTCCGGACACTGCGTCTTGCACACGGGATACGAGCCATTGCTGGCGGCCAAGGTCAAAGGCCACCTCTCATTGTCATTCCAGGCTGGCCGCAAACCGCAGAGGCATTCAGCGGCATCTTCGAAGCTCTTGCGGAAAAGCATCGATTCTTCGCTCTTGATCCACCCGGCTTGGGCGATTCTTCTGCCCCTTCCAGTTACGACACTACGACCGTGAGCAAATTAATGGCTGAAGCGATTCACGACGTCGTCGGTGACGGTCCCTATCATCTCATTGGCCACGACGTGGGCGGATGGATTGCATACCCTTGGGCCGCACAGTTCCAATCAAGAGTCAAATCCCTCAGTATCCTTGATGCCTCCATTCCAGGATTCCTACCCCAGTTCCAATTTCCAATGTCGCGGCGAACCAATATGCGGCTGTGGCAATTCTCGTTCTTTGCGCTGCCTGAGTTACCTGAGATACTCACTCGCGGCCGCGAACGAGAGTTGCTCACCTGGTTTTTCAATCTCAAAACCGTCAACACAGATAGTTTCCGCAAGGACCATTTCGAGCGCTACATCCAAACCTATTCCAAACCAGGCGCATTTAGCAGAAGTTTCGAGTACTACCGGGCGTTCGAGAAGAGCGCCGAGCAGAATCTGGAATTTGCCAAACAGCCGCTTGATGTGCCGACGTTTGCTCTAGGAGGTGCCAGCTCGGTTGGTGCCAGTATGGTTGACTTGGTCCAGAAGTTTGCGGCAAGCAAGGTTTCCGGAGGAGCGATAGATGATTGTGGTCATTTTCTTCCAGAGGAACAACCATCTGCTGTAGCTCAGAAACTGCTGGAGTTCTTGGACACAGTTGATTCAAAGTGATGTTTCATTCGAACATGAGGAAGCAATATCGCAAGTCCCGCTTTTCATACGGTTCTCAGGCGATGGTATCAAGTTCGAATGCATTATACGTTTATTAATTTCCAAGCTGTGATTTTCTTGATCATCCCACATCTTGGTTATGTATCATCCCGATCTGACAGGGGAATTGATGGCGCAGGATCTCGAGGAGTTCTCGCTGCGTGAGCACGCCACGCTACCCCCCGCCCTTTCGTGCAATAAGATAACGAAGAGAGCATAGTACTGATATAGCTTTTTCAGAACAAGCCCAATAGGCCTTGCAAATGCTGCTCGATGATGAATATAGCTATACAAAGGATGTACGTACAATTGCCATGCCGACAAACTTCGCAACCTTCCCGTATACATAATCTAGTAACGCTCATAGCTATGGGAACGCACAATAGCTTCAAGAAACAAGATGCTATCCATCGAGATGCGGTAGATTCTGAACTCTCTTTAGAAGCATCCCGAGTCTGAAAGATATCGTGCTTTTCCTTAGCAAATTTGTAGCTTTATGTCTTCCTAGGGAGATGATAGGAGGCATACTGATAGGGACAGCAAGCCAAATCAGCTGCATATACTCACGCAGCAGAATACCTGTATGAACAGGCGTAGTGTCAATCACCGTGCTCTAGTGGTCAGGGCGGGTGTTTTGAGAAGGGTCAGTGGCGTTGATGAGCCAATCCCTGAAAACGTCGCGCCGTCAGTTGTCCGTTTTAGTCGAGACTATACTGTTCGGTTCATCGAGGAGGAAGAGTATGGTGGGGAGAAGTCTAAGGAGGAGGTGGTGGTCAAGGTTAAGGGAGAGGAGGAGTAGATATCGTTGATTGAGAGTGGACTAGAATGCTTGTCCCCTTTTGTACTCACGACTACATATGTTCCTAATCATACCATTGCACTGAGCGCTGAATTAGTCAATTCAGCCTCCAGAAGAATTGTTTCGCCAGAAGTTTCACACTGAGTTGACCAGAACATCATCCGAGCCTGTGTTTGTGATCGTACTCCTATGACTACCACACTTTCCAGGTTGTCTTTGAGAATCGAGTAAACATGAGTCCAGCTTAAAGCATATGTTGTCATGTTTGATCTCAGGAAATGTCTTGAAAAACGCAGAGAGGTACTCGAGTCATGGTGGCAATGAGTCGCAAGACGTGGATTGGAAGGCGGGAGCATGCTCTCGCAGCTCGTTGAGAGACAATTTCCACATATGTGGACGTTAGTTGTACGTTGTGCATCGAACCAATATTGCCAAAGCAAATCTCAGACTTGATACAATCGTCTAGTAAAATCCCTTGGGGCTCACAACATTACGAACGCAATGAGCTTTATGTCGCGTCAGATATTTCCAAATTGAATTACTCTCCACGAGTCGCACTTTACAGTCTATTACGTGGCAGGGGTGGCAATAGCACAGTCAGCTGAGGACAAAGCCGCCACTAAACTTACAAAGCTTTTGGGAGAGCGTGCTGTCTGTACGTCTGCATATCATAGGGCTGCCGCCATATAGGAGTGTTGCCAGGGTCAAGATGGGCAGCCTGCTAGCCGCGAACTATGTGAAAGATGCAGACACACTCTGTGTACAACTCACCTGGTCTGGAGTGACTTCGTATCGCGGACATTACGGTGCGTCGATAGCCACCGAACTCATGAGAGCCGCCGCTTAGTGACTGGTCGCACCACCTGATTCACTTTCCCACAGTGTGTTGTGGCCTTTCCTTCTCTGCTTCTCGTCCCTGCAAACACTCTGCGAGATTGTTTCCGTTGAAGCAGTGAAGGCACTAGATGGATATCCATGGATGTTGGTCACATCCACATCCATGGATCCTAGAGGCACATCCACATCCATGGATCCTAGAGGCACATCCAAATCCATGTATCTATGGATAGATCCATAGATATCCAGTGGATCCATAGATGTCTTGGCGTGTATTTCTAGTAGTGGTGGTGGCGTAGGAGGGTAAAAGTGATTTAGGGGTGTGAATTAGACATCAACATGCATAGCCTCTACGTGTTGTAACCTCTCCTTCATCGTCTCAAAAATCTAGAAGGTGACAAGGTCTTGTCGCGACCAGTTTTTTAAGCATTGACTCATCGCAACAACCTTTTGTGATAGCCGTGATCGATGTGGTC
>SWBH01000098.1:0-21514 GCA_024195465.1 Aureobasidium sp. EXF-8845 | reverse complement strand
ACTTTGGAACCAGAGCAAGGAGATTTTGGCAACGAGTGGAGATGGTGGACACAGTGGACCCGTCAAGAGCGTCAAGTTCTTGGATCACTCACGTCTGGTGTCATCGAGTGTGGATCGCAGCGTCAAGATCTGGAACTACAATGACAGGGAGATTACACCCAAGGTTGAGTTGTTGGGACACACGGCTTCTGTGGACAGACTGGCTGTGCATACACCTTCGCAGCGTATCTTGACCGCCTCGCAAGATCACACTGTGGGTATCTTCAGCAGCGATATCAAGAGCAACCCCTCGGCACCCGCACATCTCCTCCCCAACCTCTCCAACAAACGAAGGAAACCCAGTGTTACCGTACCTCAACGCGGTGCACTTGCTCTGCTTGCTGGACACAGCGCACCAGTATCAGACGTCACTTTCAAGCCCGACGATGCCACAGTAGCTTACTCTACTTCCTGGGACCACACACTCAAGACCTGGGATCTGGCAACTCACAGCTGCGTCGACACACGCACAACCTCTCACCCTCTGGTTTCAGTAGCTGCTCTGCCTCAAATCAACCTCGTCGCTGCAGGCACCACTGCCCGTCATATTTCCCTCATCGACCCCCGCGCCTCTGCAACCTCCGTGGTTGCAATGACCCTCCGCGGCCACAACAATGCAGTCGTTTCCCTCACACCCTCGCCAGACAATGGCTTTGTGTTTGCATCTGGTGGTCACGATGGCAGTGTCCGTGTCTGGGATGTCCGCAACGCAAAAGCTGGAAACGGCGGTCCTTCCGAGGGCGGCATGACTGGCGAAAGCATTTTTGTGCTTGAACGTGATGGACAAGGCGAAAAGAAACCTGTTGGTGGTGAGGGTATCAAAGTGTTTGGTGTACAGTGGGATGACGCTTGGGGTATTGTCAGTTGTGGTGAGGATAAGAAGGTGCAGGTTAATCAGCCCAGGTAAATTTTTCTCAAAAAGCATAGAGGGTATTTTTGTACACCTCGCTTTCCACCTTATTTTGTCCCTCGATTTTTTCACTTCACGCATGCATCTCCATCTCCTCTTTGATCAGCGATAGTGTGACAAACTCAGTATGAAGCAGATATAAGGTCATACCACAACGGGTAGGAGCAGTTACGAATCTCTATGATTTTGTTCATCTGAACACTCTCTTGAACATTGTGTTTATCAGCCCTGGTTTGAAAAGTGGATTTGACGATCGGCCAAAGGATATTCACATGTCAAACTTATGTTAGCCTTGCTTGAAGGTTAGTGGTCGAGTCTATACTGCTCTGGAAGAATAACGACATCGCGTTCTTGCCATCTAACAACCTTTTTCTGTCCAACATAACCTGTCATGAGCTCGCCGCTTGCAACCAATTCTCACATCACTCATTGCACGACAGAGTTCACAGTCTCTGTTTGGCACGTTCACACATCACTAGGCCATCGGTATGTCGTTCTTAGTCGCTCTAATTGACACAGGGGGATAGATCTCCGGACCGTTACAGCAGTGGTCTTTTGGCAAAGTTCCTTGTTCTGAATCTTGCCGTCCGGCCATGCTACATGTCTTTGTTGGAGAGCTTTGGAATCTCAAGGTACATGATCACTAGGGACAAGCAAGATGTTTTCCTGCGACGCTCGGATGGTAAAGTGGTTATGGATATGAGATACTCTGTCTCTTGAACATGGCAATAACCAAGTGATATCTAAGAATGACTTCTATGCCATAACACAAGCAAAAATGATGGTCAGTAAGCGAACGAGTCCTCACCAGATTTTCAGTCACAAAAGAACGTCAACCAGTAAATCTCTCGCCAACGAAACACCACAAAAACGTTGTCTTCTGTTATCTTGCTTCAACGAACAAAAGAGATATGATCAATAGGGGGGTCGAACCCTTGACCTTGGCGTATTCAATATCAGAAGATATTAGCACCACGCTCTAACCAACTGAGCTAATCGATCTAATCGTGTGATATTTTTAGTATCACGTGATAAGGGGAACAAGGTGAGGTTAGAAAATGATCTTTGACAATCTCAAGAGAACACTCGCAAAGTCGTGACAAACGTCTTTGTTCAGTCCCAGTTTCGCACATGGACCCTCGAGACATTGCCTCAATTCTCTCGCGGATGCGACACAGCATGGTTGGGCAATGTTGTAGTAGTACATACGGTTGATTGTATGCAAATAGACCGAAGTTGCTGCTAAGATTTATCTGCCACAGTTAACCTTAATATGCGGTGTTTGTAAATGAGGATCACACAGCAAGGTATAGATAATGGGTAAATGGTTATCATAAAGGTCGTTATATAAATACATGCAATAAGAAAAAGGCAGCAACATCCAACTCCCCTTAGCACCGGTAGCTAAATCCGAATGAACCAAGCCAGCGATCATGTTGAAGATCGAAAAGTGTGGTGTGAAGGCATGCCAATCTCGCTTAACCGTTCGTACGTTAATATCATTCTTGATCGCTCAATCTCGCAGTCGTAAATGCTGATATGGAATAGGTTGTTGAAGAAACGTCATTGGTTTACTTGGCATTGGGACCGGCACCTCTGACGGCGCTGAATGATATGTTAGTATAAAGTCGATAAGAAAGTATTGGAGAAAGTGCTTACCTATCCCACATCTTGCCGAACATGCCCTTGGGTGGGCCTTGATCCTCGATGCTTGCGCGACGGGTGGAGTAGGCAACATTGTCGGGGCTGCGCTTTTGTGACAGGATGTTGTTGAAGAGACCACCGGAGGAGCGACGACGTTCGCCATCGAATGAGGCCTTGGAGTTGGTGGGAGAAGACATGATATTGGTTGTTGGTTGGGTTGATTGGTTATTTGAGAAAGAGAGAGATTGTAGGTTGGATTGATAAATTGGTGAGGGACTTGATGAATAAAACCAAGATGTTGCGGATGAGGTGCAGTCTTATATACCTGAAGTGATACCTCAGGGAGCTTACCTCTGGAGCTTCCACATGTCATGGCAGTCGGAGCTACTCCTCCATGCGTCGTCAGGTCTTTCCTTTGCTTGTTCGACCACTCCTCTGGATCTGGTGCTCTCGTGATTCTTCCTGAGGATCGCAGCGTTGGTCAAGCCATCGACACATATTTCGTCGTCATGGTGTTGAACTCAATCCGGCGCAGTCCAATGATCATCACTCGTCAGGCCGTTTACTTTCAAAGAGAGCTAATCCTAGCAAGCCACGGCCCGTCACCAAAGTGGTGCTCCAATTCTTCCCCACGATAAGGCTAGGATCTAGACTTTGGCGTCGCGATCGAGATGCGGGGAAGGAAGGTTTGCTGATGTCACCAGTCTGGTCCCTGGATCTGTCTCTGATTTTGAATACCGCCATTGGTCGGGGCATTGGTGGTAGAAACGGTTTCACGACGGTGAGATCGCTCCGACCCTGTCGTGTGTTGAGCTTATCTCGTGGTCCCCTCGATTCGCATGTGCTTCGATACCAAAAAAGATGTGCACATGCCAGATCTTCAATCGAACGAGTCAAGCGATTCGAAGCGAGGCTCATGTGGTCGAGATCGAGTAAAGATGAGTGCAGACGAGGTTGGAGGAGGGTCCGGATGCCATCGTGATAGGTAACAATCCTCTTCTCGGACTACGCTCCTCGTTCGATGCAGAGTACATCTGTTTGAGACGTGAGGATCTGACACTTCTCGGCCGGTGATTGTGGTCTTCCATGACGAGCTTCCTCTGGAAATTGGACTGTGCTGTCGGAGAATTCGTTCTTGATTTGGAAGATGGCTTGATTCACTGAAATTGAGAATCGGAGACGTGCGGTCCATTAGAGATGGCCACGGTCCTTCAGCCAATAATTTCCTCGTTCATTGCTGAGATTGCCAACAATGTTGGTTCCTGACACCTACACATACGATGTCGTGTGAGTCAATATGTCAAGACGGGTCATCACAACACTGCCAGTAGGTCATCGGTCATAATATTGGTCGCATGCATCTTGCAGGATAACCGGATCACACGAAGGACTTTCTCTTTATCAGAACTCGGGCTCCGAAGGTGCTGTGACAATATCTTGTAAGGCCAACCGATTGGTTGTTCGAGAAAGCAACATACTCAACAAGGTAGCATAGATGAGAAAGCGATATCTACCATAACTGTTCCACCGAATGTTCAATGGTACAAGTATACAATGGATACTGACAAGCAGACTACCGATCAGGAAAAACGTAGCCGAGCAAGGTGGTGATGTATCAGGGTGGAGTTGCATGCCAACTTTTCTGGTAGCACACTATCTGAACAAGGTTTGACTGCGTTTTGAATGTATGTATGTTAGGTGGCTAGATCAGATTGTGTTGAGATTGAAATTGTGTTGTTATTCTCAAGTCGGTGTGGATGGAAGTTGCGATGGACGTTATATAGGAAGTCTTGGCGCCGGCTGCCGAGTGTGACTTTCCTCGTTGTTCGCGACGACAAGGCAATCCTCTTGCAATCACTTCCATCTCGTCACTCATCTGGACACACACAAACTACAAATCGACACGGCCGAACAAACATTGCATATTCCGCCTTGTAACACCCCTCAAGAGAGCCCTTCGTACCCTTAAATACAGCGCCCTCCAGCGCGCAACAAAACATCAAAATGGGTGGCGATCTGAACTTGAAGAAGTCATGGCATCCCGTACTCATGTCCAACCAGAAGCGCGTCTGGGAGGAAGAAAAGAAAGCTCTGGATGAGCGCAAAAAGATCGACCAGGTCCTCAAGGAGCGCGCCGAAGAACGTCAAATACAGGAACTACAACAGATGCAAGAGGCCGCTGGCGGCAGGAAAAGAGTCGACAGAGTAGACTGGATGTATGGTGGCCCTGCCGATGGCCAGAAAGGAACTACTGAAGAGATGGAGTCATACTTGCTCGGAAAGAGAAGGTTGGATGGCCTTGTGAAGAGAGATGCAACAGAAGCAATGCAAAAGGCCGCTGCCGTGGGACCATCGGCGCAGCAGATTGCGAACAACCAGAAGGATGTCGCCATGAAGGTGCGCAATGATCCTATGCTGGCTATCAAGCAGCAAGAGCAGGCCGCCCTGGAAGCCATGATGAGCGACCCTACCAAACGCAGAGCTTTACTCAAAGCCGCCGGCAAGGAAGAAGACGACTCTAAGCGAAGCCATCGTAAACACCGTCACAGGGACGATGACCACCGCAGCAAGCGCAGACGACACGATGACCACAGCGACGACGAGAGACATTCATCTCACAAACACCGATCACACCGCCGTCGCTCGCCAACATACTCTCGCTCGCGTTCACCCGAACGTAGGAGAAGAGATGATAGGCGCGATGACCAACGTGATGACGACAGACGTTCTTCTCGCAAACACGATTCCAGTCGTCGCAGAATTTCAAGGTCTCCAGATTCGCGTAGCAGACGGAAGTCTTACCCTAGTCCACGACGCTCAGATTCGCGTTCACCATCTCGCAAGCACAGAGACAGAGATAACAGACGTCGTTCGCCTTCTCCCGTACGGACAAAAGCAGAGCGCAAATCTCCCTCGCCCAGACGTCGTGCGTCGCCGAGCTATGAGCCTTATGGCAATCGTGGTCCTAGATCTTCGAGAGACCACAGGGAGGACCGCTCATCTAGACCTTACAGAGACGACAACCGAACAATAAAACAGGAACACAGGAATGACAATCGCCACGCAAAGCAGGAACGTCCGGCATCTCCTGACCGCGAAGCAGAACGCTTAGCCAAGTTGGCTGCTATGCAATCAAACGCCACAGAGCTGGAAGCGGACCGCAAGAAGCGTCTAGCAGAGCTGGAAGAGCGTGATCGTATGCAGAAAGAAGAAGATGACAGAAAGAGGAGCGAAAAGGGCAAATTTGTTGGTCAGTTGAGGAGTCAGGCTGATATGGGACAGGGTGGTGGTTTGGGAGCCAGATTGGCCGGCAGGACCGGGCTACAAAGACTTGCTGGAGACGAGTAGATTCCGTTTCGAGATCGTTAGATTGGTCGAGGACTTGGACACACAAATCCTGGTCCCTGGCAAAGTTAGACCGATGAACACATCTACAGCATCAAAGAGTCGACTCGAGCTTTGACGAAATGACGAAAAACTAGACGTGGGAATCTGTGTGGAGTAGTCCCGGTACTGCTGTAAGACCCAAGCTCCGTTGTTCAAGCGTATGCATGACAAAGTGGTCTATCGAATGTGGTAGATGGACGAAAACATGCATGCGTCTTTACGGCAACAAACACCTACTTCGGCCATGAAGTTTCTTGTTCGGGACACGGTCAATACTATTCGGTCTGGTGTAACAACGAGCATGATCAGAATGAACAAACCTCCTGCTCCCCGATAATAAGACCGGAACGGCGGTCAAGCACCTCGAACTCCTCGGCAACCTGTAACAATTAGCCGGAAGAAACCCCACAAAATCAACGTCACCCGTGAGCAAAACGGTATAAAAATAGCCTTAAATTTTAGCTAAACAGCTAGGTACCTCCTGCACACTTCTTGATTCGTAGCACGAGCTCCCGTGATAGTCAGTTCAGTTTCCTTGAACAGTAGGTGGCTTCCCTCAACAGTAGGTCGGTGACGCGATAGGTCTGTCCTCGTCTTCCAAGGTGCGGTCTATTGAATCCACACGATAATTGATGTGCTCCTCATGCACGCGATGTGGAGTTATGTTGATCTGCTGGAGGAAGAAGATTCTATAAAACACCCACGGTTCCCGTTCTGAAGCTGTAGTATATCGACATTTGTCTCACTTCTTTGTCAAAGACTATCACTCAAAACGAACAGTCTCTTCCATCCACATCATGAAGATCAGCATATTGACTCTCGGTCTCCTTGGGCTCGCTTATGCCTCACCAGCAGCCCCCTCCAAGAAATCTACCAGCTGTACAACAACTCACACCTCTTCAACCTCCACATCTCATACCTCCACCTTCTCCACTTCCACCAGTAAATCAAGAAGATCCACCAGCAAATCGAGCTCCACCAGCAAAGCAACCTCCACCATCACACCAACCATAACATCTTCAACCCCCACTTCCTCCACCGCCACAACAGCAGCTCCCACAACCTGCACCTCAATCGCAGCCGTCCTCCTCGGCCCCGGCGAACCCATAACCTACAAACAATACTTCAGCGGCTCTGGCGTCACCCTCGACCCTCAGAACCCTGGAAACAACTACAACGACCCCATTACCTTGAACTACGGAGGCACCAAGTGCGAAGCAGCCAATCACTGTGCTAATGTCGGTGCTACGGCAAATTACTATTCGTTCGATTTGCATTATTTGAAGGACAAGCAACAATGGCAGTGTGTGTTGTATTTTGAGGGAAATAGGGATGCGGCGTACTTTGATATTGTGGATGCGAATGTTGGAGAGGCTTATGGGTATAATACTTGAGTGAGAGGAGTCTAGCTTCTTATGAAGCTGGCACTCTTTTGTTACGAAAGGATTATTTATGATGAATATGAACACACGAATTTTATGAACTTTGCAAGGCTTGCGTTAATCTCATCACTGGTGCTGTAGGAGCTGTGCACTCAAGCGTATACATAACAGAATGGTCCGCCAACTGTGGTCATCACATCCCTCATCGTAACATTAATACCCCTGCCCGCCCAACCAATGCTGATCTCTGTGTCGAATGTCGTGTTGGCACTAGGTGGCTGGTTCAAGAACGTGTTTGTACCTGCAATGGCGTCTTTACCATAGATTCTGTTTTCGGGGTCCAGCATCTGCCACGCTGTCCATACCAGATCTATCATGCCGTGATGAAGATAAAAGGCCGGATCGCCTGGAGAAGTGAATACATCTCTGCCAGGGTCACCGCCCATTGAATAATGACCGCCACCGTGTATACCGATGTTGCCGCTGCCGGGGATCCCCTGCATTTGCATCTGGAAATCGTAGACACTCATTGGAGCGAGGATGTTGTCGACAATGGCCGTAAAGTTTGCAAAGCGCGAGTTGAGCTCATCAGTGAGATCACGTTTCAGGCAACGAGGGTTGTAGGTCAGAGGACCATTGGGGTTGACGATGGAGATGTTACCAGGTACGGTGAGAGCTGCGGGACCGAGATTTACGGTCATATTCACAAAAGGTCCAGAGTCAATGCAGCCTCCTCCGCTTCCGACTGGAAGAAAGATTGATGGGAGGCCAAAGCCACCAAGAACGACACTGAGGCCGGTTTGATTGATGTAGGCACCATTGCCGCTCATGCTCGTTTTGCTGCCATCCCAGACTGGACTCTGTTCCATACCGGTCTCGGCAGACAGACCCCAGTTCCAGTAGGGTTGTGTGCCTTGGTAGCCGCATTCGTTGCGAAGGGCTTGCTCATACTCCCAGAGGAAGTAGCGGTGCCAGCCCAAGAAAGTGCCGGTGTAGTGTATTTGAGGAGTTTGGTCGATGTGAGTAGCGACCCAGTCGTCGAAGCGAGTCTTTGCACCAGGGGCCCATGAGGCAGGCGATTTGGCAGGTTTCTTTTGGAGGCAGCGAACAGCGTCGGTATAGGCGATGCGTTCTCTAGGCGAGAGAGTACTCCATTCTTTGCGGACTTTGACGTTACCAGGCTTGCAAGTCGGACTGAAGGTCTTCTTGCTTGACTTGATAATGTACTTGGCATGGGACACCAGTATCTTCAGCTGTTCTTGAGCGACCCTGATATCGCTCGATGCTGACGCCGGGAGCTTTTGACCAGGACTGGCGCTGGTGCTAGCCAACAAGACAGCGATTGTGAGAATTGATCCAGTCTTCATATTGACTGGGCGAGTAAATGCTTACAGTGATTCGCATAACTGCATGAGTAGAGGAAACCGATCACACCTTTATACTTGACCCTGACATTCCTTCGGTATGCATTTTTGGCCTCTCTCTAACCAGTCCGTGCTGTGCTTGGAATTCAGCCTGGCTATATCGTGCATAGCGATGGTGTATTATGTTCTAAAATGCTGCAGTGATAGGTCGTCGTGCGATTAAGACGCGGCATGCTGCAGGTGGAGGAACGCGAAGGATCTCCCAAGTCGTCAAAATTGATTGATTAGACCGCCTCGACCAGCCTCGCTTCTCCAACCGAGGTTGAGATGTGATGTTCCGAACATGGTTGTTGGAAAACACTCACCGGTCAGTGAGAAGGTCAAGCAATCTTTGCCGAACACGTCTTGTCAAATTTTCGTGCGTTGCTTGGAAGCTGACTTCAGGACCAGCCCACCACTGTCGACGGTGATTCTATCTGCGACCACAACCTGCTGCATAGATGTCTACCTGTGATTTCTATGCTTACCAGATCCTGGAGGTATGTTGCAGCTGGCCTCGGTTATGGCGGGCAATGTTCTTGCAATCCAACGTCGCACTTACTGTGCTGCTAAACAAACTCTCCTGCCTCAGGAGAGATGACTTGCAAAAAGGTCAAGTATTCAGACAAAGGAACCAAATCCTTTCCCTCAGGCAAAGGCAAGTAGGTCCGGCAGATCTCAACTCGCTTCGACGAATGGAATCTCTGTTTACATTGCAATCCCATACGAAGCATCGTCTGTTCCTTCCTGTACTCCCCCGGCCTTATATTCCACCATTCATCTATCTTGCCTCGCGTGGTTTTAGAACCTACCCTATACACTTTGCTTCAGCACCGCTCTTCTGCGCTCTTCACTTCGATTTTGCGCTCAGAACGCCATCAATGACGAAGTCGCTATTGTGAGCCGAACCGATGACGCGAATACGAACCGAACCGAGAGCTTGCACCGGACCATTCACATAAGCTCACAGATACGAGCCGAACCGAGTTCATCGTATGTGGTAATCCATCACTACAACTGTTGTACTCACGGTGCCGTCATGATGTTCGATTCCAGAGCTTTTGAGACGCTACATCTTGGACACGGAATTCGGGAGTCCAAAAAAGTCGTTATTCATCCGCATGATTGATCTGTACCCCATGTGGGGTCCCCGTACATTCTATATTGACTGCGCATCTGTGAACATCCATGCGATTCTTGTCGTATAATGACCATTCTGGCCTTGTAAGTCTCAAAGAAAGCTTGGAGGGTTATGCCCAGGTATGGCCAGGTCCGGTCATGATGTACTTTAAGGCTCTGAATATGATTGTAAGTGGCATAATGTCTTGGTGACAGCATGGGACACGCATAGAGAAGATCAAGGCGGCACGAACAACAGGCTCATGTGTCCATAGTTTTCCAAGAGAACGTGCGTATACCAAGCAAGCCACCTCAACTCGGTTCGGTTCCTCCACTTTCCATGGACATAAATAGAGAGTGATGGTAGCTTGTGAAGTACAACTCATTCAGATTCGTCCTTGCAAGGTTAACATGTTGTACCTTCCATTGATCCTATCAACAGTCCTCGGTAAGCCGGCACGAAAAATATCTTTATGGTGTACTAATTTTTGCTTGCGTAGCCACGGCTTCGGCCTTTACTAACCCTATCATCCCTGGCGTGAATGCTGATCCGTCCGCTATCCGCGTGGGTGATGACTACTTCCTTGTCTCCTCCTCGTTCGAATACTTTCCCGGGATACCCGTATATCACAGCACAAATCTAGTCGATTGGGAGTTGATCGGCCATGGCTTGAATGAGAACAACAAGATCTCGGATCGTCAGCTTTTGACCACCGGAGGAATATTTGCTCCTACAATTCGCCATCATAATGGCACTTTTTACATCATCACAACTTATGCAGACAGTGAGTTTGCCGCTCTCCAAGATGTCGACGACTTGCTGACGAAACGCTCCACTAGACTTCTTTCCTTTCCAGCAGAACAACTTTATCGTAACTACTGATGACCCCTTCTCGAACAACTGGACACAGCCTTTATATCTGGACCAAGCAGGTATTGACCCCGACCTCTTCTGGGACACTGATGGAACCGTATACATGAGCACTGCTTATCCAGAATTTGGACCCAAGGGAGGCAACAGCACCGTCTGGCAAGCTAAACTGGATCTAACTACAGGTTTCGCCTTGACTCAACCAGAAATGATCTACCGTTCCTCCTTGCCCGAGAACATCCGATGGGCCGAAGGTCCTCACATCTATCTCATTAATGGGACTTACTACCTTTCGGTCGCCGAAGGTGGCACGGAAGTGTTGCATCGCCAAACCATCCATCGCGGACCTTCGCCTTCGGGACCTTGGGAAGCAAGTCCTCTGGGCCCTCTGGTTTTCAACAGTCGCGATCCCTCAGCTCCTATCCAACAGACTGGTCATGCGGACATCTTCCAGCGTCCGGACGGTAGTTGGTATACCGTCTTCCTAGCCGTACGTCCTCAGCTGCCGCGAAATCTGAACGGCACCTATCAGCTCGGTCGTGAAACGTTCTTGAGCCCCGTCACATGGAGTCAAGATGGCTGGCCATTGGCAAACCACGGCAAACTCATCACTTTTGACATGGAAGACTCGAGTTTGCCTGCAAAGTCCAACACCAGCCATAGTCTACGCGACGATTTTCCAGGTTCTTCTTTGCAGCTCGGTTGGGAGTTTAGAGGCACTCCATTCAAACCTTGGTGGCGCGTGGAAAACAACTCACTGAGTCTTCGAGGCACTGTGGCTACATTGGACGCTCTAGACGGCATGGCATTGGTCCTCAGGAAGCAAGACGCACTATTCTATGGATTCAGCGTTGATATGACTTTTAACCCTACCATGGAGACACAGGAGGCCGGCATCGTCGCTTGGATCAATGATCACTACCATGACACTGTGTCTGTTGTTCAATGCCAGGACAGATCCAACTCCACCTGTCTAAAAACTCTGGTGACCGTGGGAGTAAGAAATGGTGACGAAGATGGCAACACCACCACAACTTACTATCCTCTTCCTTCTCAGTCCTCTGGCAATTCTACCCAATCTGCTGGTACTATGACTGTACGTTTGAGCATTCGTACAACTCCAGAGACATATCAACTGGGTTATTCGCTACCTCAGGACAATACCACTACGTGGCTTACTGCTTATACGGCTGCTTGGATGGCACCTCATTACGAAGGACGCATCTCATGGCAGGGTGCAAGGATGGGAATGTATGCGACGGGCAATGGGATTGTTATGCTCAACGAGGCTGTCTTCAAGAATGCGGAGATCGTAAAAGGACCTTACTAGATCAAATCTTGAGTGTAATGTCTAAGCGAATTAGTTTAACAATATTAATGATATGTCCTGATGATTGTTGTTTTCTGCTAGCGTTTACTTTATAACGGCCTACGGGTTCTATCCGTGGTTGTGATGCTCTGCAAATATCGTAGTACTTTCCTACGATGTTTGGCAGTATAGCTCGACACAACCGTAAAGACTCAGTTATACCGCGAGACACGTCTACCTCTATAGACTAATACTCCTCGCATCTTCCTTGAACTCTCTTTCCTCGCCCCTATTCTTGACATCAGTCTTTTCCGTCATTGCAGGTTCCTCGTCTCCATACAAGAGAGCGGTAAGACCGATATTCCTCTCGATCCTCGTCTTAAGTGCCTGATCAGCCTCTGCAAATCCAGCATCTCCAAACAGCTCATCCATCTCTTCCAGAGTCAGCCCTTTGGTCTCAGGCAGCAGGAAGTATACCCAGAGTGCAGCCACCACTGTGACACAGCCGAAGAAAATGAAGGCTCCAAATTGAGAAGTATTGATGAAAGGCGAGGTTGAGATGCCGACAGCGAAATTGTTCAGCCAGTTCGCACTGCCGCCGAGAGATACGCCTTTGGCGCGCATGCTGAGGGGAAAAACTTCTGACACGACGATCCAAGATACAGGACCCCAACTGAGGTATTTGTTAGTTCCGTACAAACATGTTTTGACTTTGCTTGATCGTCTTACCTGTACGCAAAATTTGCGATAAACACCCACACAAAAGCGATACAGACCCAGCCGGCCGCGACATGACTGGGCCAGTCATCCTTATAGGAGCCGATGAGACCAGCAACGATGAAATGGCATGTGGCCATGCCAATAGCTCCGGCAAGCAGGATAGATTTGCGGCCGAACTTGTCGACGTAGAGCAGAGCAGGGATTGTGAAGACGAATTCGATTACTCCAACAACACCGGTCGCCAGGAGAGCAAGAGTGTTACCTTCGAATCCGAAGCCTCTAAAGATAAAGGGTGCACTAAATTGCTCAGGTCAGTGATGTCTCGAAGTGCAACGCAAGATGTTACTTACTAGTAGTTGATGGCATTGATACCGTTCCACTGCTGGAAAGTCATTGTCAAGCAGGCAGCTATGGTTCTCCTCCGTAGAGATGGATTGGTGATCAATGAAGCGTAGTCGTAGAAGCCGATGAGGAAGTTGCTCTTAAAACTTCCATCTTGGTAGTCAGGGTACTTCTTGCGAGCAGTCTCAACTTCGAAGTCACGGAGGGCCTTGATTTCAAGATATTCAACACGCACACCCATGTCTTCGGCACTCTTGTTTCGCAGACGCGCCAGTGTTGTAAGTGCTTCTTCCTCTCGGTCCTGATTCATCAAGTGGCGGGGTGACTCAGGCATGAACAGTAGCATACCTGCTCCGAGAACAATAGCAGGGAGAACCTGGATACAAATTGGTACCAGCCAGGCTGCTCTCGATTGCGAGTCACCTGTTCCTCCGATGAAATTGGTTCCTGTCACCGTTTAGTGATTGAGCTTAGAATTTGATCTGAACCCTAAGCTTACCATATCCGATCCAAAAGGAAATCATGATGCCAAATGTGATAGCAAGCTGCTGCACTGCTACAAGAGATCCTCTGATCTCAGGCGGAGACAACTCTGCGTTATAAAGTGGAACAACCATTGATAGAGATCCAACTCCAAGACCGGTAACGAAACGACCTCCGAGGACATAGTCCTTGTTGACAGTGCATGCTTGAACGATGACACCGACGATAAAAACGACGCAAGCGATCATTGCGCACCAACGACGTCCGACAGCATCGGCTAGGTATCCATTGATGAGCGTACCGACCCAAGCTCCGAGTTCCAGAATAGAAGTCAGTAGTCCTTGGGCAAGACCGGTTCCCTCAGCATAGCCGTGTGTCTTGGAAAGTCGATTAGCAAAACTTCAGCTACATGGCTGAACTACTTACTGCTTTGATGAAGGAGCTCATGGTCAACACTTGGGCAAACATACCCTGGTTGTAGCCATATACGAAGCCGCCCAGAGAAGCGAAGAATGCAATACCAGTGGTCTTTCCAGATGCCACGATACCTTTGAAGCCTGACGGACCGGCGAGACGAGCCCTTGCGGCAGATACAGGAGCTTCAGATGCTACTGGTGCCATAGTTTATGATGTTCGTGAACGAGTTATGGGGATATGATTCTCCTCATGTGGAGAGAAGTGTGAACTCTTTAATACATGACAACAGTGGGTCCACTGTAGCAGTTTTGATCAATGATGTCGACCTGAAGGTGGCCAGTGTCGTTCTTGCATTCTGCCTGAAGCCAATTGATTGTGCAAAGCATTCGTCTTGACGTGGTCTTGCTCAGCAGTACATGCCGCGTATTGACTAGGATGCTAAGACCATCGGCGCATCGTCAGTGCTCCGAGGAGAATCTGGATAAACCGTCAGAGTACAGAGATGGCAATTTAGCCAGATTCCGGGGCTCCACTCAATCTCCTGTGGGGAGCATGACTTGGGAGACCTGGAGTCACAGCCCACACATGTCAATATCTCCGCTCGAGAAGGTCTCAGTTTCTAAGTCTATCTTCCGAACTTGCCGTAGGATGCAGTCCAGTTTGCGAATCGATAACTTGGCAAAAAGTACCATCGACGTGGCGGCAACGCTTCATGCAGTCCGAAAGCCATCGAAGGCTTCCCGCGCTACTGTTATTCGCTTACACGTGCGGGTGGCATTGCTTAGTAGTAGACTAGGCGGTAGGCTTGCGGTGAACTGTTGCTTGCAGATGGTAGCGTTGTCGTTGTCTTGAGGTTTCACGGTTTCTCGGCAGTGTATCCGTACTCCGTACTTCATCAGTGCAACGATCATATCACAACATCAACTCCTCAGTCTAAACTTATGCTTGGTTTACTCTAGCGCTCAAGATGTATCAGGACATAGCAGTGGTCGAGGTAAGAAGACGGAACCAAATTCGGCAAAGTCGGTCTCCTTGGTGAGTTGACGATCATCTCAGACGGCCGCAGTTCAGGTCCGTAAGCATTCATGCTTTGCCGTCGTGTCCAGAACTGCGATCTCGGGGCCGCCAAATAGCCAGCAGCTATCATCTCTCCTTGCAACATGCGCTCATCGGTAAATCTGGAGGACTCGCTGCAGTGTGATTTAACCTGCCGATGTGTCCGTCCGCAGACGGCTTTAAGTCATCTATGTCCGTCGTTCGAAACGAGCAGAAACTGTCGAACCGAGCATGGAAAGCAACCAACCTTTCAATTCCATGCACATAGCTCTTGTCGGGATACGATAATGGCAATGTATGCCATGGGCAATATTGTTGAACACTACTGTCAGAGAAAAGAAAAAGCCGTCTTGAAAGACTTGGAGTTTACTGAAATCGCAGTAGTTGTGATAGCAAATCTACACTTGGAAGCAGAACCGAACAATAATCAGGTATATAGCCCGCTACAAGCACTGTCTCTGGATAATCTACCACTTAGAAGCTTCTGTAGACTACGAAGTCTCTTTGCATGTATACCGAAGTACCAGATACATTGCTGTTGCGATGCTACAGGCATGTTGTTCTCGGACACCAGTGTTTATGGTAGCACCCTGACCATGCATCTGGTGACGTCAGTGCACAAGATTATGCATACGACCTCAACGCGTCCTCTTTCGCGTCGCGACTTCCTCTCACATCAAAAACGACTGAACACGCTTATGTTGTATCAGTCATCAGAGATATGTACAAGTCTTTCTGTGAAGACAGAGTTGGACAGAATGGCGTCGGGCGGGGTTAACAGACGTCTTCCATCCTCGGCATTCGTCGACTTATACGCCGTCGGTCTTTGATCTCGTAAGCAGCATCTATACCAGCATCATCGACTGAATCCTTCGCAACAAAAGGACATACTTGAACACTAAAACCTGTTACATATCGATAATTCAAAGCTTGCACCATCGCTCTGCAAACATGACATTCTACCAAGCACTAGACTTCCACGAGGGCGAGAAGTTGATGCAGAGGAAGCTGCATGTGCCCGACATGGACAATCCTACCATACCTATGCTATCACCCCAAGCCTCTAATATGCTCCAGCGCGCTCCGCTATTGGCGTTTGGCACTCTTGACCCCGAAGGACAACCTTGGACAACTGTATGGGGAGGCTTTACAGGATTCTCTCGACCTCTTGGGAACAGCACAATAGGAATCCGGACTCCTGTCGCGTTGGAGCTTGACCCGGTGGTAGAGATATTGGTAGGTCGAGATGCTAAGGGTGAGATTGTTAAGGAAGAAGGAGAAGGTAGAACTCTTAGCGGACTGGCCATTGATCTGGACTCTAGGAAGAGGGTCAAACTTGCCGGAAGGATGGTTGCGGGCAGTCTTGGTACAGACGAACATTATGGTACGGACAACGATACACAGCAGGGCATGTTGCAGCTCGTTGCACGTATCGATGAATCTCTAGGTTGGTTCAATCACCCAATTTTGAGTTCATGGACTAATGCAGACGAAGGGAATTGCCCGAAGTACTTGAACAGACGCGACATCTCACCAGCGAGCACAAATCCAAAGCTCATCTGGGACTCTGTACCCTTAGAGAAAGCGGCTGTCGATCTTATCCATAAAGTGGACCTCATGTTCCTTAGTACAAGCAGCGGGTCCAGTATGGATACTAACCACAGAGGCGGTCCACCAGGCTTCGTACGCTGTCTGTCGGGAGAAGATGGTTGCACGCAATTTGTCTACCCAGAATATTCCGGCAATCGACTATATCAGAGTCTTGGGAACATGATGCTTCAATCTCAATCGAAAGCTGGATTTTGCTTCCCCGACTTTGAGACTGGCGATTGTCTCTACGTGACTGGCACCACTGAGATTCTCTTTGGAAGGGAAGCAGCGGAAGTCATGCCTCGCACAAACCTGGCAGTTCGCGTCACAATCACCGCAGCTCGTCTAGTTGCGTCAGTGCTTCCGTTTCGTGGTAACACTGGCGAGTACTCTCCTTACAATCCAGTTGTCAGGTACCTGGCCAGCGAACAAGCAAATGGAAGGACAGAAGCTCGGAACTCCAATGAGATTACTGCAAAACTGCTCACCCAGACACCGCTTACCCCCACGATCTCGCGCTTCAAATTCGCCTTGTCGAACGCAATCACCTATACCGCAGGCCAATATGTCACCATTGATGTATCCGATCACATGGACCTCGGGTATTCCCACATGCGCGAGGACGATCCCCGCAGTCTGAATGATGATTTTGTTCGGACTTTCACTGTGTCCTCGCCGCCTGGTCTGCCACCTCACCCGAGCAAGCGTCTTGCTGACGATGAGTTCGAGTTCACTATTCGTAAAGTCGGGGTAGTAACTGACTTCCTGTTCAAACATGGACTCGGTCCCGCAGCAAAAGGGTCTGAACTGGAAATCGGGATCAAAGGCTTTGGTGGATCGTTCGTGGTTGAACAGAATGAGCACAATTCAGCTGTAGCCTTTATCGCCGCTGGAGTAGGCATCACACCATTGATGCCTTGTCTACCCTCACTCAAACGGAACAATCTTCGACTGTTCTGGACACTGCGAGCAGCTGATTTAGGTCTAGCTGTGGATATGGTTCGAGTAACGGCGGACCTGGCTCCGAGTCTCACTTTGTTCGTTACTGGTACATCTTCCGTAAGCAAAGAGGAACAGGCAACCATGGAGAACCTAAAGGATTCTGGTGTACAGATATTGCAGCGTCGTATGGAGCAAAGTGATCTAGAAGTATCGATGCCGAAGATCGAGAGATGGTATGTTTGCACGGGTACGAAACAGAGGAGCATCATTCTGGATTGGCTGGACGGCCAGGAAGTGGTCTACGAGGACTACAACTTCTGAGCTACGGATCGTATCTTTTTTGTCGATGTTTGCGTCTTATCTTGATTGGAACTGTAGTTTGCTGCAATATCAAGAGTAGTGCCTGTTGATGTTACGCATCGTGAGATAGGAGGAATCGGACACATTATGTTTTGTGCCAATAATTGTCACGACAGGCCACAGATAGATCAAAGCAAGCATGCCAACCAGAGATAAGACAGTGTTTAGTAATCTGTCAGTACAGATGCTGTGTCTCGAGATTGGAAAAAGGTACGATCCTACTGAAAGCCGAAGTATGAGGTAGCCTTTGCCAGCACTTAAGCCCCACATCGAGGCAGTGGGTCTGCTACATGGTCTGGAAGCATGGATATCACCTGTATGTTCGAGCCACATGCAACATGATCCTTCGAGGGCCCGGTGATGAGCGGTGTGTGACAGATTCATTTGTATCCGCTACAAGGTGCTGTCCAACGCCAAGCCTCTAGACCCGAGGAGGAGCCAATTCACGACAGCGACACACCTTTGAGCCTTACACAGCTGTGCCGATTAGTATCCATTCCGCGAGCCGTTTGATTTCTGCTTACTTTGTGCGGCTGGCGAGAAGCCCTCTCGTACGAGAATCACGGACGACAATCGTGCTGGGAAATCGCGTAAATGGAACAGGAGCGACCACTTCTTTCGTACGTAGGATGAGCAAGGTTTACTGTGATTTATATTCGGTTTCGCTATCGTGAAGGTGGGTCTTTCAATGCTACAGTGCCCATGTGGATTTAAGTGGTATTCATGTTTCGTTGCTCGACCTCCTTTTCTCCTTTACTTGACGTTTCTACAAGCACCCCGAGAGCCTCGATCAACGGCTAAATGAGTACCTTGACTCGACTTCCTAACTCCATACCGCTGTCGCAACTTTCAACTTCTGTTTCGAACAAACCTCAACTCATAGCCGACATGACGAGAGAAACTCCTGAATATGGCACCAGATTGCTTCCCTCTCTAATCGATGAGGTCGCGACAACCACACCAGACCGTGTCTACGCATCCATCCCGAAAGACGACAAAGACATATCCCAAGGATTCAAAAACATTACCTACGCAGACTTTGCACGAGCTATAGACGCTTTATCCTGGTGGCTAGACGAAACCCTCGGCAAAGCAGACGACACTTTTCCAACTTTTGCATACTTTGGACCACGAGATTTGGGGTATTGTATTGTGGTAGTCGCGGCAGCGAAGGTGGGTAGGAAAGTGTTGCTGGCTTCTCATCTTGCGTCAGCCGACGCACACCAGTTTCTCTTGGAATCGATGGAATGCACAGCTGTGATATATGCCACTGAAATGACACGACTGGCACAGTCTTTGGAACAGAGGTTTCCGAGTGCAAAGTATGTCAGCACGACATCTTTGGGTGACTGGTTGACTGGATCCAACATATCGGGAAGGAACGATCGCTACGAGTATACGAAAACATACTCAAAAGCACATGCAGACCCAGTGATGATAGTACACACATCAGGGACAACGGGAATGCCAAAACCGGTGATCTGGACTCATGATATGCTGGCGTCAGTCGACAGATTACACACTCTACCAGGCAGTGCGGCAACACAGGTGGGAGGCCAAAGTATATATTGTGCGCTACCCGTCTTTCACACTTCGGGTATGACAGCCAGTCTCCTGACCCCCGTCTACCTCAACACAATCATCATCCTCGGACCTTCTGGGATTCGACCAGACAAACAAACCGTCCTAGAAGTCCTGCGCAACGCCCCAGTCAGCGCAGCATCCTTCCCCCCAAACCTCCTAGAAGAACTGCTAGCCTCACCCATCCACCTCAAACAACTCCAAAAACTGAAAAAGATAGTCTACGGAGGCTCACCTCTTTCTGGCTGGGCAACCCACATCATCCGCACCGAGTTTGCAGGAACCGTAACCTCAGCCCTAGGAAGCACAGAAGGTGGGCTTTGGCTTACAGTCCCAGCACCTTCACCCTCTGATCACGGATACTTTCTCTTCCATCCTTTTATGTCTGCCTCTTTCCAACACACCTCTGCAGATCTCTATGAACTAGTTATCCTCCGCACTCCCCAGTCGGAAACCTATACGAATTTCTTCAGATGTGTGGATAGTACGCCGTCACATCTCGCATCACAATTTGGATTTGACAAGGGCGAACACATCACAGAATTCAGAACTAAGGATTTGTTTTCACCGCATCAGAGTAAAGAGGGATTGTGGAGGTATAGGTGTCGGAAGGATGATTTGGTACTGTTGAGTGGAGAAGTAAAGATGTATGCTGGTGCTGTCGAGGAGGCGATTTCTGCTCATCCCAGTGTAGGTGCTGTTCTGGTGGGTGGTCAGTATCGGAGTAGACCTTTCTTGTTGGTTGAATGTGTGAGGCACATTACAACGGATCAGCAGCGAGCAGAGTTTGTGGATGAGATTTGGCCGGCGATAGAGGCTGAAAATCAGAAACATCATGAGTCTGCCAGGTTACAGAGAGAGCTGACAGTTGTTGTCGGAGTTGAGAAGAAGATGGTATTGACAGCGAAAGGAAGTGTCGATCGGAAAGCAACACTGTCGGCGTTTGAAGGGGACATCGATCAGATCTACAAGTCTTGGTCGAAGCTGTAGACCATCACGTATTTAACGAACAAGCAATACCACCACCACCTTCACGATTAGTTATGAACAGAAATCAAAGCACAGGTTGCAAGAAAGCTCTTGGTTGGTGGGATGGTCTTTTGATTCTCCATATTCCCTTCCATCTTGTAAGCCAACGCCGCGCGCCATGCATCAAAAGCCGTGCCTGATATGATTAAAATACAACCATCTGAGATTCCCGTAGGAACAGATATCCTTCGTCGTGAACACATGTGAAAGGGCAAAAGAGAGATGTATAAAATCTCTAATCTTGCTTGAGAGGCTTATATCTCTCCTCAATGCCGTTCTTTGTGATGATCATCATCTGCAGACCGTCACCGACTTCGATGTGTCTCTCGACGGCACTGGTGAAAGCATCCATAACAATCTCTTCGACGTCCTTCTGAGGCAGAGGCTCAGGAACACGAGCTTGCAGAGCGTGACCCTCTCCTGAGCCAGGAATGTACTGATTTCTGAAGTTGACCTGGTTGTCAAGGAAAGGCATGATCAAACTCGAGGCGGCACCAGCAGCACGGCACTGCTCTCTCTCGTAACTGCCCACAGGGTCATATGAATACAGAGCACCCTTGCCCTCCTCATCGAGTCCACCGAGAATAGCATGGACGTAGTAGGGGAAAAATCGCTTGTTGTAGAGGATGTGAGAGAGACGCTGGGCGCAGGCGGAGACGGTCATGGGCTTGTTGTGGCGGTAGTGGTACATTTTGACGATGGTGTCGAGTTGCTCAGCCAGGGCGTGGCCATCGGCGGCAAAACCAACGACGGAGAGAACGATACGGGCACCAGTCTTCTCGGGACCCTCGCCGCCGATGCGGAAGAGCTTGGGGGCGTAACGGGTGTTGATGTTGTAGCCGGAGGTGTGGCGGGTGTCGCCTGCCATGATTGTGAAGTCGGCGCCTGAGATTCCGAGAGTACTACCACCGTTGTCGGTGTATCTGCGAT
>SWBH01000097.1:0-21574 GCA_024195465.1 Aureobasidium sp. EXF-8845 | reverse complement strand
AGATCTTTGAGACGATGAAGGAGAGGTTACAACACGTAGAGGCTATGCATGTTGATGTCTAATTCACTCCCCTAAATCACTGTTACCCTCCCACGCTACTAGCACTACTAGAAATACACGCCAAGACATCTATGGATCCACTGGATATCTATGGATCTATCCATGGATCCATGGATGTGGATGTGCCTCTAGGATCCATGGATGTGGATGTGACCAACATCCATGGATATCCATCCAGTGACTTCACTGCTGGTAACTCAGAAGGCTGAACACGGCGGTAAATTCGATGCTGCGCTCGACTCACTTGCGACTTCTACAAAAGTTACAGCTTAGGACAGTCTTGAAGCACCTTCTATTGGATAATGCAGCAGATGGCATACTCAGACGAAACGTGTATCAAGTGGGATATGATTTGACGGTATTACTCGTAGCAAGGTAAAGGTGTCAAAGGGTTACAACCCTGCAAAAGTGATCATCGTGCCAAGACCAACGCACACAGCATGGATTGGTAAGGGCATATTTTCGTGTATTAGAATTGTGCAACCTCGTCTGATGCTAAAGTCGCAATTTCTCTTGGCTAACAAGGACGACTAGATTCCACCAAGTTTTACGGATGGAGGACATCCCGGGACCACGTTCCATCTTCGTTAGAGATTGAGTATCTTAGCCTCTGATGCATGCGGTTGGTCGCGCCCTGCCAAAACTCTACTGTCTTCGGGGCGACAGCGAGAACCGTCCAAGCAGGAGCGACATAGTCTGGCTGACTCTCAATTTTCTCCTTTGCCTTCTGTAATTCTTGCTCCAGGGCAGTCATATCTGCCAGAATCTCACTCTGCCGAGATGTAAGGGCTGTAACCTTCGATCCAATGGGTCTCTCAAGGAAATCGACAGCGCACTCAGACGCCGAGAGTTCTTTTGCCTCACCTCGGACGCGAATCTGGCGACCGAGTTGAGTCCAGTAGAAAGTCAATGCGACAGCGGGATTGTTGTTAATCTGTCTGCCTTTCGGACTGTCTGCTTTGATCGCAAAATGCCAGCCACGATGATCGAGGTTCTTGAGTATGAGCACACGAGCGTCGGGACAGCCAAATTCGTCGACTGTTGAGAGAGTCATTGCGTGTGCCTCTTTGACGCCGCTGTTAATTGCATCTTGGAGCCAGTCATAGAAAGCTTCGTGGGGTGTCTGGGGAAGAGAATCCAAGTCGAGAGGCCGAAACGGTCCCTTGAGTGATGGAAGTCCCCTAAGAAGCGTCTTTGGTTCTTTGTTATCAATGACCATCTTCTATGAGAGTATCTGTAAGGACAGATCATTGTGGAAAGAATGTTCTGATAATCCTCCCAGCTGTGTCGAGCAATACGAGGTGAGTCATAACCAAGTTGCTGCCAAGATCACGAACACTCGCACAACTTGACGCTTGCAACGCGCAGGAAACTCTCACGTAGAGCCAGACAAGATCAATTGGCAGTCAACAGGTAATACCAGGCACGAAGCGTAACTATTGGACGATCAACTGATCGCACCAGCAAATGGATAATATGCAATCTGCTAAACCTCAAATCCCCCTTCAGGCAATGCAACGATATGCTGCTCCTTCGTATGCTTCGATTGAGCAAGAGTGATCGTCAAAGACTCCTGATCGAAGATGGCATATACACTTCGTAGCCACGGCGCTCCGAACGAACTAGTGCCATTGCCAACATCTACCTCGTACAGATGGGTGCCGCAAGTACCGTCTGCGAACTTGTCGACGAGCGAGTGTAGAGGGATCTGGATCTTGCCAGCATTCCCGAATGTGGTAGTTATATGGCCATCGGCGTATTTGGCAGATTGATATTTACAGTCGACGATCAATGGTCTGGCTCCAGTGTAGTTTCGTTCGGTCGGGTTACCAAGGCCAGCCACAACGGCAGCGAAGATGGGAGTAGGCAAGATCCACTCCGGATTGCCAGTGTCGAGTAGAGTCGGTTGGCCAATGTCTGGTGAAGGCCCTGGGTTAAAAGTTGTGGTATTACCATTGGCCATCACTTGGATCTCGGTCACATTGACCGAGTTCGTCTCTCCGTTGGCGAGCGTCTGGCTGTAAGGGTCCACCATCTCGAGGGTAAAAGGCTTACTAGCCATCTTGGCTTTGTCGTAAAATCCACCGAGGATGAGCTGAGATGATCCTCTCGAGGCAGTATGGTTGCCAAGGTAAACGCTGACCGATCTACGATTGATAGATGATGCGTTCTTCAACTGTGCCAACAGGTAAGGTCCATCATCCAGAGGGTAGTTAGTTGCGAAACCTGATACAGATCAGTTAGACCCCTGGATCGTGGATCTTGCTGCAGCTACAGCGCCCGAGCTTGATGATGACCTACCTGCGATAGTCGCTGCCGGTAACAGAAGTCCACTTGGGTTGCCATAAGAAGTGAGATATCCGAAGCTCACATTCTCAGTAGCCACGCCTTGTACCGAGACGGTATCCCTCAGATAAACACCAGAACCAAAATCAATCAACTCGTCTACGAAGCCGGAGCTTTGGTAAACACATGTACTGAATCGCAGTTTGTTAGTCGAGTAGAGGTGACAAATGTGATATGTTCAATACTCACGACGAGGTTTCGTTGTCGAACGAGCCGTATGTCTTGCACGGATGGTTGGCTTGTTTGCAGAAGGAACTTTGCGAGTCGAGAAAGGAGATGGTTGGAGAACCTGTGTCGACCTTAAGGTACTCGGTCTGAGGAGGGGTACCGACCTCGAATGGAGCATAGTAAGCCGCGGTGATCTCATTATAGGTCAAGGGAAGAACAATTGCTCCTTTGGGCGTTTTGCTTGTCGCCCAAGCACCTTGGGCGAAAGCTGCCAAAAGAAGCACGGCGTCAAAGGCTGAGACTGGCATAGTGTGTTGGAGTCGGAGATGGTGAACCTCTACGCCATTTAGCAGGAGCGATGCAGACATATATATGTGAAGTATTCTGCGACGGTCAACGTTTAGAAAAGCCTTAGAGCTGCGACGTCAGGAAATTCGTCATGCTCTGCACTCTATTCGGATAGAATTAGACAATTCGAAAATAGACACAACCGTATCACAGCGCCAGATTTGAATTTGATTTACTTCAGTCGAGAAAAATGACGGATCTTCCTTCGAAAGTTTGACTGGCCACTGTCCCGAGGATGATTGCGCTCTCATGATCGCGCGCTCCAGACCCCAGTGCGCGTAAGACCCTGATCAACATTTCTGATATATTTATTTCCGGAGCGTGAAGCTTGTCTCCGCCACCACGTCAAATGTCTCACTACTAATCCCGGAACGGTGATTTGTCTTCGCAATGACGACAAATGTTCTATTATTATATGCAGGGGCCGGAAAGTCGGGAACTCGCGGCTCAATGCACCTGTTACTCTTGATCTATCGCAGGCGTGTGACTAGCTGAGCTCATGTCAGTTCGTGTTCGGAAATTTGTCGCAGATTGGGACAACGAGAGATTTGGCTTGTTTATCGCATTGCTACAGCTTCAGATGCCGAAAGCTCCTCCGACAATGAGCATCAGGTTTCTGACTTGGACATCCGTCGTCCGATTATGCTTACATACTGCGATCATGAATTCTAGGATGGACCCTTCGCACAGCTTCAGGCTCTGCAATGGCCAACCGACCCGAAGCATCATTGTGGACCATCTCTCCATACTTTACTTCTCTCTCTCCCACTTCCCTGATGAGAACTTTGACACCAGCATTGGCGACACTCGGATGATCAAGGATGGGAGCCCGGAAAGCATTAGCAATTTCGAAGGGCCCAAGTGTAACGTCGCGACCGAGCTGCCAGTATCCCCAGTAGCTGGGAAGTACGCAGAGGACACAAACAAGGATTGACGCAAGAGCTCCATACATGAAGCCTTTGTTCGTCTTGTAATGAAGACTCACGCTAAATTCTTGAGCAGGGAATGGCGTTCCCACGGTAACGGAACCATTGTTGGGACTGATGTTCATGTCGCGATTGTCTATCGAGGGAGCAATCGAGATACTGAACATCAACATATTGATACGTCGTATCACATAATCGAGTGGATCTCGGTATTGGTAACCACAGCCCGGAGTCGTTGTGTTGTATACCGCCTTGAATAGTTGATCGTTAGCCAACCCATATGGATCAAGAGCAAATTGGCCTCCAGAGAATTCCAGAGAGCCACCTCCTCGGAGTTCATCATCTAGAGCTGAGGCAATGCCACCGATGACGGTCGACAGCCGCCTGGTGACGGAAGGATCCAGCTCCAAAACATTTTTGTAATCGATCATTTTATAGCCGATAAGTTGGTGCACCTCCGGATCATAGGCCGAACTTGTCCCGTTCGCTAAGCCGTTCTGGATTGCATACGCTCGTTCGACATCGTCTGCGTAGAAGTAAGGCCAATCAGTTCCGTAAGCACTGATACGAGAGTCCGTGTAGTATGTCTGGCCGCCATAGGAAGTGGTATTATAGCCGAGATACATCTTAACCTCGGTTCTGCGGTCCGTGGAATGTGAGTTATCCTCGATCGTGACGGGGTATCGGACAGTCGCAGGTCTAAGTATACACCTGTGTCGAGTCAAGGTCCCTGGGCAGCTCTGAGGGTCGTTCTTATCTTGTGTGGTATTCGCGAACGTGATATTCAATTCGATTCTGGAGTAATCGCCATCCTGTCCAGTGGCTCCATAAGAAGTATTGAAAGTCACCTCGAACAGACTGCGCCCAGGATCGGAGACCGAAACTGAAGTATCGTTGATAAAGGCAGCCTGCTCGGTGGTTGCTTGCGACACTTCCTTTCCATAATCGATTGCAAGCTCTTCGGTCTGGCAATCAACACCGAAGCCCGTACCAAGGATGTCGAATAGACACGTTCCATCACAAAGGCCTGGCTGGACTTCAAAGCTGCCAGAATCCTTCGACCACTCCTTGACCTTATCATTAAACCAAGAAAGCTGGGGCCCGATGTAACCATAGTCAGCAGAACCGTCAGTCCCGGGTGAGTGAGCAATGCTCGCCGTGAGGGGCATTGTATCATTGGCATACATTTCGATGGTGATATTATTAGCGTTATCTGAACCGTATTCACTGCCCGCGGCCTTTTGCAACAGTATACCGTCAATGATGGTAAGCTTTGCAGCGAGAGCCGCCAGGGCGATGAAGTTGAAGTATTTGCCGTAAAGCACGACGTCCTTGATGCTTGCACTGAATTGCCAAGAGCGATGGAGTTCCTTAATGGTAGCGCCTCTCAAGGCCTTCCGCCACCAGGTGATGGCCACACCATTTGCAATGGCGATACCAAAGCAGATGTTTGCAATGCCGTTAAAAGCGGAGAGCCAGACACTAGGCCCAACCTTTTCGGCCCATTTTTGTTGCTTGTGACCATCGGTGAGGACGAGGAGGATGACAGAACTATTCGCGCAGAGTAGGATGGTGCACAGCGCAGTGAAACCTGTCCAAGGAAACCTGGCTTTCATTCCAGTTCTCCATTGGGGATCGCCGAAGGTACGCTCTTCGTTGTCGAGCGAAACCGTATTGACTTGTGGTGTTTCTTTGGTAGTAGACATATCTGGGAAGAAGAAGAGAGAATGATCTTGTTCTTGTCGACGTGTGAGCGACGCAGGTATTTATGGTCGAGTGTCCAACAGGGACAGTCGTCTAGTGACATCCAGTGCAGCCGGTCTGAGCATTCCTGGGCCATTTTCCAGATTCTGTTTTGCGAGATGATACTTGCCTCGATGTTCAGTCGACCTGTTGTGCAGATGCCGCCAGCTGAGGTACGGTTTGATCCAAGCATACATATGGGCCGCGGCCTATCGCTACGCACAACGGGAATGTGCTGAGACTTGAAGAAGGTGGCATGATCCCGCAGGCTTCGAGGAGACCTTTGTCGGAAAGACCGAATGTATTCGCGCAAAGTAAGTTCTGGAGTGCATTAGAGCTGCTCAGCTGCGCCCAGAGCGGTTTCACGAAGCTGAAACGCAGAAGTTGTATGCATGGCGCAAGGCTTTACAGAACAGTCGAGCTGTCATATCAGTCGCGCGCGTCGCGATCGCCGACAGTCCGCAAGCTCCACAATGGCATGCCTTCCGCATCATCAAACACTCATCGCAAGTGACGACTCTCTGAGCAATAGCAAGGCAAATTTGACTGCGACTTTCTGCTCCAGGGTTGCAGAGCGACACTGAGCAGCGTTTCGAGCTTCAACTATGACAGCCAACGGAGCGTTTTGTAGTAGAGCTCGGACGCTCGAAAGCCGCTGAGTAGAGCGAGCCGCGCCCGGTTCCCCACGCACACACGCACCCCACAACTTCGAATCTTCTCTGCCGCAAACTTCGATCTTGCATAAACAGCGCCCACCACAAGCAAACCGAGCACGATCAGTCCACACCGTACAGCTCACTAGTCACCGGAGATCTATTCCTTGAGACTCTAAGTGTACAGCTTGACCCTCGCAGCCACTGGCAATCGAAGACTCCTCTGCTAGGATATCAATTTGTCAGAGCGCGGCAGTCGTCTCAACTCTGGACCCTCAAGCCATAAGTGTGATGCGTTTGCTAGTCCAAGTGACAGACATGCAGATGTCTTGTCAGCTAGACCATACTTTCAGTCAAATCGGTGATTCCGAACGCGCTCTTTAGACGTCAAAGATTCCATCTGTTCTGCCCACGTCTGAGTTTGACCACAAACCTGTTTCGTACATTATCATGCAGAAAGTTTTGCAACAAGCATGCTCAGAATTTAAGCATATCGCTAGAGGCACGGCGGAGATCTCCAATCGGACCAGACCGATATGGACAGGTACGTACCAGATAGCGCAAAACGGTTGGCAAGCTAGGAATCAGCACGAGATCAGAATTGATGATTGGTCGAGTGACTGGCCATCCTGCATGGCCTCCGCGTGCTTTCATCTCTAGCTGAGGTACATGCGAGAGAACCATACTTACCACACTTCGGTTGCATATCGTCTGTACCCATTGCACGCAGCTGAAACGAGAACTTCCAATCGGGGTCAAACCTTTTCAGCTCGAAACGGGACAATGATATTGAGATACAAACCAGGATCAATCTCTTCTTCTGACCTGAGCTGAGGTATGAGCAGAGATAGCCTGGGTATTCCATAGTGGGTGAGTTCAAGTGCTGAAGACACAGATCGCTGGCGTTCGTCAACCGCCATTTGAGGATATATACTCTACTGCCCTATCATCCTGATTCAATCGACACTCCTCATTCTTGACTATCTTTCCTCAATCGTGGAGATCACTGCTCCATCGTTCCCCTTTACGTTCACTGAACCATCTCGATCTGACCTCCGCAACAATGGCCAGCGATGAAGCGATCATACCCGTTGAAATCTTGACGTATGGAGCTGTCGACAACAAGCCCAAGAACGATGTGACCGTTACCACCACCGCCATTGAATCGCCGGACTCGCCAAAGCAGCGCCCAACTATACAACTCCAGGGTCGCCGAAGGACAACTTCCTCTCTGGACCAGTTGGAGGCACCGAGCGCCGGCGTCGACACTACAGACAACACGCTTACGAGAATCGGCAACCTGATTAAGAAAGTCCATGGCTTTTCCATCATCACCCGATATGCATTGTACGTGTTGCCAATCGCGACACTTCTAGTCATTCCTCTTGCACTCTTCGACACTATCTACAAAGACGCAAGGGCTGGCAATATACGCCTTCTTGGTCTGTTCATTTGGCTGGAAGCTGTATGGATGGGGTTGTGGGTTTGCAAGCTGCTAGCCAAAGCCTTGCCTGTCGTCTTCCAAGCAGCATGCGGACTTGTGAGCACGGGTATCAGAAAATACTCCCTCGTACTCATGGCCCTCGAGATCCCTCTGAGTCTGTTCCTCGCCTCCATCGTGAACTGGGCGACAGTGCCGGTCATCTGCTCTTTCGATCAAGGTCACTGCGGCGATAAATGGCTGGATACATTACACACTGTCTGTCTTGCCACCATCGCGGTCGCTGCTGTCTTCCTGGCCGAAAAATTCTTTGTACAGCTCATCAGTATCAACTATCACCGTAAGCAGTACGACAGAAAGATCAAGGATTCGAAGAGACTCATCAGTATTCTGGATATGATGTACGACGCCTCTCGACAGTTGTCTGCACCCTTCTCGCGTGAATTCGCGGACCTTGACTACGATATCTTTGATCCAGATACTTCTGGAATCAAGAAGAAACTCGGTCAAGCCGGCATACGCACCACTGTCATCAATGATATCGGCCGCGCAAGAGACAAAGTCACATCAGCCTTCGGCAACATCGCTTCTGAGATTTCGGGCAAGACCCTCTTCAATCCCAACTCGGCGCATTCAATCGTTATCGGAGCACTCGAGACTCGCCGCGCTTCCAAAGCTTTGGCACGCCGTCTTTGGTTGAGTTTCGTCCCCGAAGGCAAAGAAGTGCTTCTGGCTGAGGATATTCGTGACGTGCTCGGGCCCAGTCAAGCCGAAGAAGCCGACGAAATCTTCAATGCTCTCGACAAAGACTGCAACGGTGATGTCAGTCTTGAGGAAATGATCATGCTTGTTATGGAAGTCGGCCAAGAACGGAAGAACAGAGCGTCAAGTATGCACGATATCAGTCAAGCCATCGAGGTACTTGACCGTATGCTTGTTGTCGTAGTCTTTGTCGCCATTGCTTTTATCTACGCTGCATTCTTCAGCAAGACTCTCGCCTCCAAGACTGCTCAGCTTTGGTCCGTCCTTACTGGACTCGCGTTTGCTATTGGCGGTACAGTCACAGAATTCCTTGGTTGTTGCATCTTTCTCTTCGTCAAGCATCCATATGACGTCGGCGATCGTGTGGATATCGACAAGACCGAACTTATCGTTGAACACATCTCACTGATGTACAGTGTGTTCCGTCGCGTTGATAACGACAAGACCGTTCAGATCTCCCATGCTGTCGCCAATGCCCTCTGGATTGAGAATGTTTCTCGTAGTAAAGCTATGAAAGAACGTATTACCCTCGGTGTGTCTGCTGCTACTTCTTCGGCGGACGTCAAGGCTCTGCGTGTCGAGCTAGAAGAGTTTGTCAGGGCGACAGACAACGCGCGTGACTACCAATCAGGTATCGATGTTGAGGTGGTGGGCATTGGAAATCTTGATCGTCTCGACCTCATGGTCGAGATCAGGCACAAGGTAAGTGTGGAAGCCCTGTCAGTCCGAGTCATTGCTAACTTTGGCTCAGTCAAACTTCTCGAACGAGTCTTTACGAGCATCTCGCAGAAACAAGTTCATGATTGCACTGTTGAGTGCTATCAAAAACGCGGGTATCGAAGCTCCTTGAACTTTCGAGTGACACTTTTTATACGTTGTATATACTCCTTGCACAGTTCTACACTAGCTGCTCTCAGATCGTCCACTCACTCGTCACAGTGCGTAGAAATTCTCGAGACGTGATTCTTGGTCGAAGTTGTATGAGTTGCCATGTCCACGGCTGAGATACCCATCCAGGACTGTTTGCTCAGTTACAAGCGTTTTCTGAATCTGCAGGTCTGCTCCTTCGTGGTCCAGTATGAGACCCTGTGTTGTAGTTGAAAGGTCCGGCATCGCCAAGAGCCTGGAGTTTGAGCGCGTCCCCAACCATAGTCTTATTGAGAGCATCGAGCTTCGAGTGTTGAATAACATTCTACAACACCACAAGCCCGTCACGATGCAGTGCACGTGTAGCCATCTCGAGATTGTGCCATCCCAGCTTTCTTGCTGCGACCTCCTCTTGAGCTACTGAGACAGTGACGGGAGTCGAGGACAAGTTACGGCATGAGACAGTCTTCAGTCCGATCGTGACGTGTCGAGTCTTGGTGCGTCGTCTAACATTAGTTATGTATCTGGCCAACATGTTTGATAGAATTGTGTCATATAGGTGGAGGGAAGAAGGAATGATGATCGGGTTGAGCCCTTGAACAGAGGTACAATAGCAGACTTTATAATTCTCAGTCATGTCCGTATGAGTATGCCGCCCATGCTATGCGTGAGCGAGTGCTCGCTGACGCTAGCCATAAAGAGAAGCGTAGGCACATGCGGCTCGACTGAATGCGGGCGGACAATGCCTCGCCAACGCTAACCCGTTATGGGAAGCATCGCCGAAGCATCATCAAGTGTGATCAGCGGCTCCAGAATGTGTCCAGGTCTTCGATGATACGATGGGCAGGCCATCCAACCTCGCAGCTATTTGTGAGCAATAGTTGTTTGAGGCCTTCTTGTTGAAGCGGGTCCTCAAGATATCTTCCGCCTGCATGGACGCTTGCGTCAGCTCCTAGATTTCTCCATGAATTTTGGGACTACGACTCACAGAATGCCATGAGTCCAAAAGCATTGACTCTTGCAGCCTTGTTTTCGTTGACATAGCTTATGCCGCACAATCTTTCGACACATTCGAGGTCAAGCGCGGTGTTCGGACTGTGTAGCAGCAACAATGTCTTCGCAGTCAGGAAGTATTGTATAGCAGCGACTATATGGAGTTAGCGAGTGGCTATGAATCCAGGTTAATATACTCACTATGCCAGGGCTGTAAATACCATTCGGATGGAAATGGATTTCCTGCCCTCGGTGCTCTCGAGTATGGATCATAGGTAGGTGGTAATGTGTCATTCCAAACCATCAGATCAGCGTATAACGCCGTCCACTCATCGCTGTTGGATGAACCAGATCGCTTCTTGTCTTTGGCAAAGCAATGGTTTATCACGCGCGCTAGTATATATGTGACAGTATTGGCATGCATACTCTCCGTTTGGTGGTCAACATCTCGAACGTCGATGTGGATGTTGAGTCGGACTGGTCGTTGGCACTCTAGAGCAACCGTGATCTCTTCACGCAGATAATTCCATGCTGCTGCTTGAAGTAGGCCTGCTGTCCTCATGTCAATCTCTTCGGTGGACGAAAATCGGTAAGCCCCCAGGAGATGTCGCTGTTCTTGTCTAGAATCCGCTACTATAGGGTCAGAGAAGTCTCAGGTGTGTTAGACAGACTGATATACCTCTCAGGATTTCATACGAGCGCAATAGACAAGCTGCCACCAGACAGTCTTCTTGCAGGGTCGAATCAAATGCGTTGATCTCGCCGAGAAGTCCCTTGATACACGCGGTGTGATACAATGTGCTGCAAGTCTCGTAGCGTGCATCGTTTAGTGCTTTGTGCTGAGCTGAGAAAGCAATGACTGCGTTGAACACGACTGGGACCTCTAGGGCCCGGACGGTGACCAGAGATTCGAAGGGGCGATCTTGTTCACAGAGATCATACCATGCTGCGAGTCGTTCGATGTAATGACTGAAAAGGGCTGTGATCGTTTCATTGTGCAGATCTTGGGTCGGATTTACTGGATCTGGGGTCTCGAAGCGATTTTCTGGGCGATTAGTGACTTTCTCCTGTGTCGACAACGACTGATGCATGGCTAGTTGGGTGATTTGTCGTTGATTCTCAATTTTCCCAGCTTCTTGTGCCATCCGGCTTGACGTTGGGTCGGTAGTGTAGACAACAAATCTTCGTTCAGGTTCTGGTCGATCACATTGAATTTGCCGCTTCGTGCACATGCGGCAGACAGGTCGGCCACCATCGCCTATAGCTCTGAGCAAAGGTAATGAAGCTCTTCTTCGGTCTGCACTTACATTTTATTCTCCGTCGCCGGCATGTTGTGCTTTGTTATGTAGGTCAGTTGCACGTCAGATACACGGGCAGCTGCCTCCTTACCAGGCTTTGCGTTGTTAGCTGCAACCTACAACTCCCAAAATGTACTCACAATCTGGGGGCACAGTCCGTGGCATAGCGCGCGATCGTAATGAATGCTATCTAGGATACTGAGAAGCGTCTTGACACGTCGCGAAGACCTGGTGGGGTTTCTCGGATGTGATGCCGGTGATGCCAACAGAATAGTAACCGACGCCCAAGCTCGAAAACAATACAGCTGAGACTGCCGGCGGTTGTTCAATTACATCTCGGGCGGGCACGAGTCAGCTGACACTGACTCACAGAATGTGGCATGGCATGGTAGGTCGATTGCTTGAACCGTGATGTTGATACCCCAGATGGTCCTGCTGTAGATGATGGGGCAAAGCACGCTAATGCCCGTGTGTTGCCGTTCGTTGATAGCAGAGAGATAACCGCTGCCGACCTGCCGGTCTGGGACAAATTGTCGATACGCGCGTAACTTTGCATGATCCAAGGGATTCGTACGCAAGGCCGAGGAGCCTCAGCTTAGTCTACACCCTTGCACCTGTTGTCAGACGTTTGCTCTCTGTTTTCTCCACAACCCATCATCATGGCAGAAGTATATCCAAAATCGGAAATAATCAAGGCAAGCCATCGCGGCTTCATCCAAGAACTCTTCGACACTGAATTTCGAGGGATCAAGATCAAAACTATCAACACACTACCACGATGCAATAACAACTATATCCATATCATAGACTTCAAATCGGCCATCGAATCAAATTTGGACCTCTCAAAGAGTCCTGGTACCGATCCCGTTACGTTCGGATCTACCAAAGCTGTCTTTCGCATCGGAAACCATGAGGGTATGTTCAACCACGCCGTCAAGGTCGAGAACACCGTCGCGACAATGCAGCTCGTACGTCAGGCACTTTCAGAGCAGCATCTCCACATCGTTCCCAAAGTGTACGCCTGGAGTAAGACGGGTGGCCCATCGGACATTGGTTGGATCATGGAGGAGTTCAAATCAGGTGCCAACATCGAATCACAATTCCATGGCTCTCTGTCTGTCGACTTACAACGCCATGTGCTGCGGCAGATAGCTGTGGTACTCAAGGCAGTACAGAATTATGAACTACCAGCTGAAGCTGCTAATTTTGGAGGCCTGACATTCGACGAAGCCAATGACGGCGATGTTATCAGTGGACCATTTGTTATCGAACCGTATACTGACCCCTTCTTGGACATGAAGAGCTTCTATCAAGGGATGCTGCAGGCACAATTGGCAGAGGCAGACAAGACGTTTGCACAAGGATGGCGCAAAGATGGTCTACGAGAACGCCTCGATAAGTTTGCACAAGAGGGCCTGGAGAAGCTACTCGCGGAGACATTGACCATGGATACAAGGCCAAATCTGATCATCGGCGATATTGGTATGAGCATATGCCTGCATGCCACCAGTTTGCATCAAGGCTGACCGCAGACGCACCTCACCCGAACAGTGATAGCGAACTTTCTCTTCGATCCCGACACCTACCAAATTCTCGGTCTCGTTGACTTCGACTGCAGTCATACTGGTCACCCGCTCCACGAGTTCTTCTTCTCCTCATTCTCTTTGTCCTACTACGCTCTAGTGCCCGACTCAGAAATCGTCTTGGCACTTTTCCATGGGTTTCCGTCCCCGTTGCCGCCTTCAACCCGCGAGACCAGGGATGAGTATCGTGATGATGACGCACCACAATGGCCGGTCATGAAGATGTTTGAAGAAGAGCTAGAGCGCGTAGATGCCATCCGGCCTAGTAATGTTGTGGGTGGTGAAAAGATAGCTGAGGTGTATGGTTTCATCTCGGAAGTATGCCCGAACCATTACGGCATGCAGCGATGGGTTGAAATGGTGATTGCGAAGAAGGGAGAAGAGGGCCTGCACAAGATCGCAGAGGAGCATGCAGCAATGCTGGATAGCTCCTTACGCAGTTTGGGTTTCTGAATGCTCCAAATCTTGTTCCGTATCAAAGGAGTCTCATTCAATCTTTCTACTCCTTAGAAAACAGAAAGTACTTCATACATCTATCGATGTCAACAAGACAGTTGGGAACATCAAGCATGTCGATACCTTCTGATGGCAACCAAGACTGAGATCACGAGCTCTGGACAGGGTGAGGGTCTTAGCAAGACTTTTGAGTTGTTGTTGACAGAACACAGGCAGCCACATAGATAACAAACGGTTTTTTGAGGGTGCGATCAGGTCATTGATACGCTTTGCATTATTGTTGAATGCCTTTGTCCAATGCCACCAGAGCTTACGCTTTGTGTAGAGACTTGAGTATCTTGACTCTAGATATTTTCAAGTCGGTGCTTCGCGGGCACGGTGCCCCACTGACCTCTGGCATGTGATTGCTAGTGTGATTGATTCAAATCGATGCTGCGCTGCCGGGCACAAGAAACACAATCATCCCTGTCTCTCTCTTGACTCATCTTAACATGTTTGTGACTGTGCAACCAGGGAGCGTGAAACGTTGAATCATGCGGACATGGCTATTTACCTCGGCATCTTTCTTGGCTCGGCGTCCGACTGGCCAGCACTCAGAACGTTAGAAGAACTTTATGTCGCCTTGCCCTAGTTCACACGACATCTGTACTTCCATCATCTACATGCTACTACACAAATCACCATGGTCAGTGAACCAAACAATAACACATCACTCGCATGGGTTGAATACGACCCTCGGGCTTTGAAGGAGCGGAGAGCCCTGGGAGTCTACAATCAGCAGCGGCGAGTGGTACGGGCGCACGTCGCGCACACCTCTTCTGGCGCTCGACAAGCAACCATCGCCAGGAAGGTTTCCATCGCGAAAGCTTTGGGGCCAAAAAAAGCGACAAAGGCGCCCAAAAAATCTATAAGCACATCCAAGGAGCAAGCCCAAGCGGACAAGATAGCCTATGATTCGATTTCTCGTCTGTTCTCGAGACTTCGTTCTCGCGACGCCCATGCCATCGCCTCCATGGCTCAGAAATCCGATCGCATCCTACTTTGGAATGCGTTTACAGGAGGCACGATATGTTTCGAAGCCGCCATGTTTGTAGCAGGGACTTTCGCGAACACTTGTGGAATCAGCAGGCACGAATTGCATACTGGCTTCGGGAGCGGTCTTTTGTTCCTTCGTGGGGCGTTTCTCGATAGCATCCAGAGAACCATTGTGCACACGCCTAAAGATAGCTTCAACTCGATCTCACTTGCTCTACTGGCTGGATGGGAGCGCAGATTTGGCGACCATCAATCTTATGAACTTCATCTACAGGCATGGAAGAATTTACCACTAGCGGTTGGATCGCTAGAGGATAGCAGTATTGCTGCACTAGCGGACGTCGCAATGATCTGCTTCCAGGAAGCGACCCAGGAGCGTTATACTGCGGAGATGGCATCTTCGCTCGGTCGAACTTACAGGCCAGTACTGCCTGTGGGCTTACCACCAGGCTTCGATATCGTGCCTGTCGAGCGACCTGAAGCATTGAGCCTATTGAGCCTAGCGACCGAGATCGCGTCGTTTGATTACACAGCCCAAAACTCCATCGCAGATTTCCGAAAACTCATCATCGAAAACATGTCGTGGAATGCCAGTCACTCCATCTCGGCATCGCCTGACGACATCTACGAGGATCAATGGGACAGAATGCACTTGAATGTGTGTTACCATATTCGATCAGCGATAATATCGATAAACGCACCGATCATGCAGGCATGTATCGAGGCGCACGGTGTTTCTTGGGGCTTCGCAATCCAACAAGGCATTGACATACACGCTGAAGCGTGTCGGCATCTGAAGACTCACGAGCTTATGAACACAAAATATCGAGATATCGCGATCTGGGCCAAGATGACGTTGAATAGCCATGCCACCCCTACACAAAGTGGAGATGAGCATGTGCGTGCTATTATGAAGGACTCCGGACCTGGCATTGAGACATGGGAGCAGATGGAAGCTTTGCTTAGGAGATTCGTTTACAAGGAAGAGTTAACGGCTGCAAAGTATCGCAGGCTGTTCGATGCATTATAGAATCATGATATCATAAAAATCACGACAGAACACGAGAACAGGCATATTATAGAAGCATCAAACACATATTATTGCTGTATAAACAGGAGACTGTTGTAAAACTATCGAAGCAGACTAAAGAAAATGACATGATCTCCATGAAGAAGGTCCAACAACATGTTGAATTGATGCCACGTCACAGAGACAACGTCACAACGTCTTGTCGAGAAGACGCGGTGATGTCGCCTGCTCTAGATCAAGAGTGCAGCGATTCCAACTGCAAAAGCCATGACCATGGCACGACTAGTGGCAAGATTGATTGCAGAGCCAGTGTAAGTAGCAAGAGGCGGGCTCAAGGAAGTAGCGGTGGCACTAGGGCGCGAAGTTGCAACAGCCGCGACAGTCTGGAGCAGACGGGGAGTCGATGCGTATGTCATGGCGTCGCCTTCAAACGCAACGCTGGTGAATGGCAAAACTGCGACAGACGATGCGCTTGGGAAGGAGAGTCTTTCGACAGCGGGAGCGGCAGGCTTGAGGGAGGAGCGGTTGAATTCGCCAGGGGCAAGGACACTTGGAAGATCAGTATACATTCCACGGCGCTTGAAAGATAGGACTCACATATCAATCACATGAGCGACACAGTTGAACAAGATAGTGTTGGGGAAGGTTATTCTTGCGTTGTTGACCCAAGCAGAACCGTCTGGCAAGACAGTGAAAGTCAAATTAGTGCCCTGGAGAGAAGGGACAGTTACATTTCCCAGAGATGGCGAGAAGATGATGCTGTTGGGGATGATGTGGAATTTGAGAACTTCTTGCAATGTCGCGAGGTCGGCAGACTCAAGAACTGAACCGATGGACTGGAAAGCTGCATCGGTAGGGATAAAGATGGTAAAGTCAGAGATGTTGAGACCTTTCTGGTCCGGACCGCTGAGACCAACGTCGAATCCAAGATTGGCAGCTTCAAGTGCAGCGTTCATGGCACGATATCCAGCACGGTATGTGAAAAGCTGGAGAGGAGCGCCAAATGAGAACACAGTGTCGACTTTGTGGATCGTGATGCCTTCGCCAAGTTTAATATCGGCTTGTGTCACGGTTGAGACCGTCTCTTCTCCAGACAAGACACAGACGTCATCTCCATTCTTGACAAGTCCGTTATAAGAGCCACCAGTGATGTTCGAGAATGGTTGAGCGGCAGTGATGTAAGAGCTGTTCAATAGAGTTTGAGCGAAGATCGGGACATCAGTAACGACACTGGATGGGTAAACCCCTTTAAAGACATGGTTTGCGAGAAGTGCAGCAACTGCGACGGTCTCGTTGCGATACTCAATGGCTGCTCCCTCTGGTTCGTTGCGAGGGACTTTAGCAAAGGCCTCATTAGTCGGTGCGAAGATAGTAATGTTGGAAGCCATAGAGAGAGTGGCAGCCAAGCCATCGACAAGACCAACAAGTTCGAGTAACGTGCTAAGATCGGACTGAGAAGATAGAAGGGCAGCAAGATCGCCTTGAGCCAGACAAGAGCCAGCCAGAAAGGCCAAAGACCAGATAGATGGACGCATGATGTATAGGATTGAGAGTTTAGCGGTGTCGAGTTGGATGATGTTTAAATTGGAGGTTTGAATTGCGATGCTGTCGAGTTTGTCTTCCATGGACTGGGATCAGGCGCTTTATACCTCAAGTTGAGATAGCGGTGCAACATGATGCCGAGTTCGAGGGATTGAAGACGGTGATCATGTAATTCCAGCTAGGACGAAGTCGTCGTAGACAGCGGACCACGATCGAGGAATTACCTCTTGATTCATCGTCGGTGTGCTCGATATCGTTGTGGTATGCATGCAGGATCAACGAGTGTCGCAGTGCATGACATTGGGTGAATTGCTCAGCCTTCGCCAAGATGTCGAGACAACATTTTCACCAATCGACGAGAAGAACGAGCTGCAGTGCAAGGAAGAAGGACGGCCAGATTTTGCCGATGTCCTCATTCTGGGGACAAGTCATGTGAAACGGCGCAAGCGAGATGCATTTCCTTTGCTTGGCGCCTTCCTTCCAGGTTTCTCCGACTCCTTCGCCCACCGGTCAAGTCGCTTTGGGCGCGAGGACGGTCAAAACTCGCCGATGGCGTCTCTTTCTGGTAGGTCATCCATGTAATTTATCTTTTCCCAATGCCTGTCTTGCCCGCACTGCTGCAAGGCGGCCAACTTTAGCCGGCATGTTCGATCTTGGGAATCCGCTGTCAGATGGAAGCCACCGTTTTGCTTGAACCCTCTTCTAAGTATCGCACAACCGAGTCGCGACATGGGGAAACGGAACCGTGCTTGTGAAGAGTGTCATCGACTCAAAATCAAGTGCGATGTGAGTACCTCGTCCCAAGACGCATGCGAGAGATGTAGCCGGAACGACCTGGAGTGCGTTCCGGCAGCGCCTCGACTTCAGCGTAACCGCATCAATCAGCTCGAGGCCCAAGTCGAAGAACTCAAACTCGCTTTGTCGGATCAGAGTAGCAACACCACGCCAAGTCGCTCGCCTGGAAACTTTCTAGATGACCAAAATCAATCGATTCTATCTTACCTGGACACTCGCATCCCGCTTTCTAAACAGCAAGACCTGCTCTACTTCTTCAGACACCAAGTGAGTGCGGTATGGCCAGTCGTGCGCATATCTACGGATCTGGACCAGATCCGTGCGAGGTCTCCGATCCTTCTTTTGTCTATCTTGGTGTTCTCGTGTACACACAACATGCAGGGCACCGAGCTTGAGGTGCATGACGATCTGATACGAGAGACTATGCGCACACTTGGCAACGAAGTGATAGGCAGGGGCCAAAGATCGCTCGAACTTGTACAGGCACTGCTGTTGTCAGCTTTCTGGAGCAAGTCTACCCGCAAGGGCTCGCAAGCGAGTTGTTATCAGATCGTGCAGCTTGCCGTCGATATGGCGATTGATCTTGGTATTGCCGGCCTCGCGTGGCAGCCCTCTCCTGCGGCATATTTCTGCCGGCTTGAGGACGCGACATCGCCTGAGGCTCAGCGTACCTGGCTTGCGTGCTATGTTGCCCTTTCGACCTCGTCCGTAGACATGCGTCGACCCACCACATTGCCGTGGGATAGCCATCATCAGGAATGTCTTCTTCATTTGGAGAGTACAGGCGAACCACCTGATCTTCTACTTTGTCAGATTGTCCGCATCACGCATTTAACGCAGCAGATTCTGAGCGATTTGCACCTCTTCCGTCTTGCCATATTCGTGGATGGCAATGACTACAGCACCCACATCACCATGGAAGGTCTGAAGCACAAAGTTGACGCTTGGACAGCTCAGATCCCTCCACTTCTCGCTGCTTCTCCCACACTGAGGATATTGGGACATGTTGCCATGGTTCACATCTACGAAGTCGTCCTACACACTCGGACGAACAAATCCTCTTTCGCAGCACCATACATCCCAGGCCGTATACCAGTCAAAGACTTCCCTATGCCCGCTGATATGATACCCCTCCTGAGATCAGCCCTTCAAGCTCTGATCCACCACTGTCACGCTGTCGTAGACACAGCTACCGACATGGATCCTGCGCTGGTGCTTAGCCTCCCCACATTTTCATTCGCTCCTACTGTCATCTACTCCTTATATGTTCTTGTCACAGCATTGGCGGCGTCTACGAGTCCAGGCAACGTATACGGGCAATGCGTGACTAGGGATGCTTTCCAAATCGAGCAGTGTGGAACCAAGTTGAGAAGATTGAGTGCAGGTATGAAGTCTCTCGATCTCACGATGAGCTGCTGGACGACCCGGCTGTTCGACGCGACAGGGTGGCTGGAAGAATGGTACAATGATTACGCCACGATCCTGCAACGATATGAGACTTACCTCACAATTTGACGAGGAACATATTCGACGCATGCTGAGAGGAGATAGTCAGAGTAGACACTGGATGGACCGGACCGGATCCCACCTCAGATCCGGTCCAGTGGATCCAAATCGAGATTCGGTCCAGTAAATCCACTGGATCCTGGATGGATCCTAGATAGATCCGGTCCAGTTCGGTGTATAGTGATTCTTGGTAATTTATAGTTGTTGTCTTTTATTCAACCTCTTGAGGAACACTATTTACACGCTCAACGATCCTTGCAAGGTTAGCGATAGTCTCAGTCTTGACCAGCACTTGAGGAGACACGCTCTGGCTCATCAGACATTGCAGGAAAGGTTGCGTACCGGAATAATGGCTGTCCATTCTTCCCAAACAGACCGCAGCAGAAACTTGAGGTAGCGTGGCATAATCTAAGCCATGACTAAAGGCTTCCTATTGGTGGACGGGAGTATCCGAGATCCAGTTCAAGATCCAGTGGATCTCAAGGTCAGATCCGGTCTACTGGATCTCGAGGTCGGATCCGGTCCAGTTCGAGATCCACTGGATCTATCCAGTGGACCGGATCTCAGATCCATCCAGTGTCTACTCTGGAGATAGTTTCGTGTCACCGCTACTGTGGCTCTAATTTCTATATAGTTCGCATGATATCAAATAACTCGCTTGTGTGTTACGACTATCACAGCCGGCCTGGTACCAGTATGAAGCTCAAATCGAATTCAGGGTAATGCCGGTCAACCCGAACAAGAAGGAGCAGATACAACGTTGTTATTGTATTGAAAATATATACTAGACCAGTGATGTTGAATCGTACTTGGTCCGACATGCATAGAACGAAACTGCGAAACTATCTAAGTAAAGACTGATTGGACAAGACGGAGGTCCACGGCCCCAGGAAGAAAAGTACACATCAGTAAAGACAGTATTTGAACCAGTGACTTGAGTGGTTCAGGAGACGTGCGCCTAGTATCTCGACAGCTCTCGTCTAGACAGCGGTCAAGACACTGCTATCGTCGCTCCTCTCAATATACTTCTCATTCCAGGATCTCTGCCCATATCCCTTGCGACGCTTGATAGCCTTCCAAGCCTCGACAAGCGATACAAATAGCACAACACTGCCATATACCAGACCCCACTCCCAAGTCAACGCTGCGTGTCTGAAGACCTGCTTATTGACGACAGGGATATAGATGATGGGGATAGGGGTCAGTAAGCCGGCACAGACAGAGTAGAACAAGAATCTGTTCTTCATCAAGTTGCCAATGAAGCTTGTAGACTGGTCCATGTTCCAGAGACCAAGAGTAAGATGCTTGGCCTCCCAGGCCATAACTGAAAGCAGCACAGTGAGCACGCTGTACGCTGTACCACGAGCGCGATAGGGCAGATCGCAGGACGGGTTGTAGGACTCGTTACAGTCGTAGCCCAGGTCGCCGATGCCCACACCAAAAGCAACGATGACATACGAGACAAGACAGAGGACACCCATGAAAGTACCATAGATGAACTTATCAATGATGAGTTCTTTTGTAAACACACCAGCCTTGAGACTGTGTGGGGCTCGTGTCATGATATCAACGGATGCCTCTTCCATACCTAGACCAATGGCCAGGAAAGACGAGGTCAGAAGATTAGCCCACAAGATCTCGATAGGTGACAATGGGAAGACAGAGACATTGTGACGATCCTTGAACGCAAGACCGACGAGCAGAAGTATAACTTGTGAGATGTTTGAGATCAACAAATGAAGCAAGAACTTCTGAATGTTGTCGAACAGGCGACGACCTTCGCGGATGGCGGACACAATAGAAGCAAAGTTGTCATCGGTCAAGACCATGTCTGCGGCTTCTTTGCTGACATCGCTACCATTGAGACCCATGGCAACACCGACATCTGCGCCTTTCAGAGCAGGTGAATCGTTGACACCGTCACCAGTCATGACACAGTAGCGACCACGACGATGCAGGGCTTCGAGCATGCGCAGCTTAGTGGTGGGGCTGCAGCGAGCGAGAACGAAAGGTAGGGGGTCC
>SWBH01000096.1:0-21650 GCA_024195465.1 Aureobasidium sp. EXF-8845 | reverse complement strand
TTTATGCCCCGTCTCGGCCTCTCGGCTGTCGTCGACAAGAAAGTCTAATTTCCCGATGTTTTAAACGTGCTTGCTTGCTGCCAATTGCCCACCTACTTTGCTGTACCTATCATTGCAACTGATTGTTTAGGCCGCCCGTTGCAACTGTATCAATTTCCTTTCTTCCTCATGCGAGAAGTAGACACCCTGCTGCCACAAATACCTTGACACTTTTGAGTCGCTCATGCTACCCCTCCACACACCGCCCTGCCAAGCTCTATACACCGCCCCTGCAATAATAGTCATCTTCCAATTCTCAAACACCCAGATATTCCCGAACCCTGAGCAATGATCGGCCTGTCTTCTTGGTACTTCCTGCACTTGAGCCCAAGTGTTTGTTTTGCATCCATGTCAACAAACGCTGACTGTCGTGTCACAAGCTGCAAATCCTCTGCACATGATCCATGCATGCATGTGAACCTGTCCCTTTCCAACTGTTGCAGACGTTATCTATATCAGCCTCGTGCAACCTATCTCAAAATTTCCTCGAAAAAACATGATCATCGCAATCCAATAAACTCATCATGACCCTCCACCGACGTTGAGAGGAGCTATGGTGGCCTTGAAACGCTCAAGTAACTATTTCTTCTGCACGACTGCTTTCCCCAAAATTGGTGGAGATGCCCAGTCACATGCAAGATGGCTGTTAGTCATGTGGAATAGGTTCAGTCTTTATCGCAATCTTGTTCATCTTGAAGTGTGTGGTGATAACATCCCACACGATTAATCCTTGACTGAGAAGCTCTGGGTTGATGAATCGTGATAAGGAAGAGCTTGAGCAAGCATCACAGTACTGTAAAGGTAAACGATCGAAGCATAAACGTGGTCTTGTCTTTCTTTTTTAGGTCGTGACTGTACCTTAAGCACGTAGCGATGACGGCCAACAGGATTCAGCTCTACAGTGTGTCGAAGAGGAAATCCCTCCTTGAAGGCCACGACGGATGTTGAGGCTGGGAGAAGAGCACGAGACTCGGCATCCATCGACCAAACAGCGACAGGTTCAGGATCGTAACAATTTGTCAACGTCGCTTGGACCAAACTCACGCAGCGCGACCTTGAGTTGATATGATAGAATCTTGGTAGATCTGCATTGTTGTGGTGTTCATGTTGATGATAGCATCCTTGCACCGAGAGTTGATACAAGGAGCTGCGGTGTTGATAGCATAGCACTGGACAGAATGAGGTTCACCTAATGTCTTGTGGCATGATACTCTTCGTTCCCGGACGGTGGATTCGGCGACGGCGGCGACACAAGGTGGCAGCTCGTTGCCAGGCAGAGGAACGCCGGTCATATGGTCGGAGGCTGGTCGCCATTGCGCGACCAAGGCTTGACGATGTCTTCATGCCCAAAGGGCAGTTTGTGGTATGGACTGTGGCGCGAAGATCTAGATGGCACATAAGCAAGTCACTTACAGTACCAAGGCCATGGAGCCTATTCCTGAGATTGCCTGTATTCAACACATTCAGACAGCGATATACACTGCGAGGCTGGTTTTAGGTGTTATCGGGGTGCATTGTTTCTTGCCCTTGCTGCAGTCGCTCGCCAGCCATCATAGCAGAGAGCTAGGGAGTTGAGAGTCATATCACCGGTGACAGCATGTTGGATACTATCGCCCCGGCCACCCTGAGTCGGTACCAACGTTCGGTCAAGCTTTCACACCCCTCTCGTATATACTTGCCCGCTCTCGACCGCAAAGGACGCGACGCGCCAATTCTCCATTTTTGCCATGGTAAAGCAAAGAGTCGCTGTCGAGACTCGAGAGAGTTTTGTGGCGAACGGTTTCCCCAGCCTCGGCGCCTGAGTGGAAGCGCGCTGTGTGGCCGGCGGATGCAAGCTTTCAATGCAACCGTATCGGTCAACCTTCTGGGGCGGAAAACTTGATTCTGTGGTATTTCGAAGTTTAATGGCCAGGAACGTGTTTTTTTCGTTCAAAGACATGTCTTGTGGCTAAAGTTTCTGCCGACAAGGACGGTCTCGCTGAGGCTTGTTCTTGACAATGCATCGTGATTCTCGAAAGTATAAGCTAGAGTGCGATTCCTTTCAATCATGCATAGACGAATGCGAGCAAGATAAATGAGAGCTGATAGCCAACTTGAGGCAAGGACGAATCGAACGAGAGGCAGACTTATCGAAAAATGTGATGATGTGATTGGCGTTCAGTATCAAATATTGGAGGCGTTCATGCATCCGATAGCTGAATCGTGAGTAACCAAAAATAGTCGGATCATGCACCGATTGGATCATTGTTTGCTGCAAGTGTTGCGCGTAGAGCGGGTTGACCGAATGTGCAATTGCAACATCCCGCTTCTTGCAAGATGTTGGACGAACACATCTGGCGCGCAAAAGCAAAAAGTCGTGTGCGGCAGAAGGCATGGACCAGATACGGATGACACTCGCGATATTTGAAGGACGCGCACCACCAAAAGCGGCAGGCAGTTAACCATGCCCGTATTTCAAACTGGCAACGGAGCATATCAGAACGAGGCTCTGTCGGCTGCAGACGTAAGACACGACGACGATGCCAAACGTGTACTCTGCTGTCGACATACAGGAACAATCATCATGTCAATTACGAGTCTGTCCGGAAGACATCTGATCATGAGCTTTGGTAGGAAGTGGATCACCACTGTATTGCGCGTACAGTGCAGGATACATGCGAGATCATGAGGCTTCTGTCGCTCGTGCAGAAAGAAAGCCTTGTAAGTAGGAGACGGACTTTACAGAGGTGGTCATGATGAAGAGATCGCATTAGAAGGTGACAATCCGACAAGGGTCCGATAGTTCATCGCGGCAGCCAAGACGAGAGGATGACAGCGAGACTCTGTGTAGCGTTGCCGGGTTTCATGCATGTCCTTGCACTGAACCGGAGCAGCGGGAGCTTGTGTTTGTACAAGTGGATGATGAGAATGACAAGAAACGTATGGCAGCATTTGGTGATTGCGCGTTCTACAGAGCAAGGCTGTGAAGATTCGTGATGAACGATATGTGGAAGGGGTGATGTGGATAGGGATTCGATATGGAAGTGTTTCACAGTGGTTGCGACTCTTTCTCGCCGATCCAAACAAAACTCTCAGCTGTCATTGTTTTGGTTGTACGGCGCAACATGTTGAGGACTCGGCAAACGGCATGTTGTGGTGGGGTTTAGGTTGTCGCGTAGGGCAGGTGCAGCATAGATGAGCTGAATATGTGAGCGTAAGAGGTGGACGGCAACAGAGTAAAAGCAGGGCAACAACCCCAGAGTGTGTGAGTATGCATGACGGCAAAAGGCCGAGGGTGGAGAAAACAGAGTCAGGGCGTGGCGCATCGGCCATGCAGGAGTCTTGGGAAGATCTCCAGATTCAAGAGATGTGGGGCTTGCATCTTCCAATTGCACCTTCCGCGGGAGAGAGAGCAGCACAGGATGGGCAGCTGAACACGACGCAAAAGTGCAGTTCCTTGTACAGCAGGCACATCCAAGCAAACAAGCGCCGACTCAACGGAAAATTCACAAGCTCCCCAGGAACTGGGAACAGAGTCAAGACCCGATAACGACTTGAACGTCGAAGTGTGTTCCAAGTTGCCAGCGTGTTCCTTGTCCAATCAGAGTCGTCTCCGGCAGTGTTGACTCGTTGAGGAGGCTTTGTGGTTATTTAACACACGGACCTCGCCGCCGTTCGAGCCTTCAATCATCGCTGTTCCAAGTGTTTGATCTGGTGCTTGGAGGCGGCCCGTTTATATGCTGCTACTGTAGGGTCCCCCTCTAAAGACATTCTGGACGCTGTTTGGAAATTGTTCCACCACCTCTTTCACCCCGTCCACCTCGTCCCCTCGTCCTCTCCATCCATTGCACCACAATCAACCCGCAACGGACATTCCCTTTTGGCTTGCAGCACTCTGTGCCAGCCTACATCAACCTTGTACTCGCCGTCGACTCTCACCTCCCAACCTCTCCCGGCTACTCCGGCTTTAGTCAAAACGGTTGGTCTCGGCTTCCGCGTCTCTACATCTTGGCCAGAATAACTTGGTAAAACCACCCACGCTCGCTATTCGCCCAATTTTCCCAACACCGCCACGCTGGAAGACTACAAGGAACGCAAGTCGGAGAGCAGCCTCTCCAGTGATGCTGGCGAAGGTCTCCCCACAATGCATCAACAATCACAGCAACAGAGCGGCGCGCGTTTGCGTCACCTGAACCCCCTCCGGCTGTTCCATGGCAACTTTTCATACCAGGAGCTCCCCTCGGACAGCCGTAACACGTCGCCATTCACATTGCAGCCTCTCAAGCGAGTCCGATGGCCATCACCGAAGCGCGCTGGAGAGGCCATGCGCTCTGTTCGCTGGTCTCCTCTTCGCATCCTCCTCTGGGCATTGACGTCGCTTCTTGTCCTTTTGATGCTCATTGCGAGTCGTCATCATCCTTTTCAGAAGAAGCCTGGAGAGCCTATAAATACGGATCCAGCACTAGACGCCAAACCTCCGGGTTATCCTTGGGAAGAATACCTGCAGTAAGGATCGATCCCGGTGCGCACTTCCGATCACAATACTGACATGCAACGACAGATTGAAGAGCTTTTACAACGGCATCCGTACTCTGACGCCTGCCAAAGATTGGGTCCCCCAGAACCGCTACAACAGATCCGTTCCCGAGGGTGTTGTCGACGCCAATGAAGCCCGTGGCCTCTCCAAGCAACCTGCCTTCGATCCCGTCAAGCTGACTCCTTACCCCGACTACAATTCGTACGAGTACACGCAAAAGCATGGAAAGGTCGAAACCTGCTACATGGACGATGAGGACAAGGTTGAAGTTCCCGACGTCTACGTCTACCCCGGCCTTCCCAAAAACATGACCGCTCCATTCTTCGGCACACACAAGGAACTTGGAATCAGAGACGACGTCTGCTACGATCGATTCGGAAGACTTGGTCCTTACGGTTATGGTTACAATGCTACAGCTGGTGGTCTCGGTCCTGGCCTCGACTCGGAAAATGTCGGTACTGATCGGCTCTTCGAGAAGATGGGTACGGTCGACTATTCTGATGTCAACTGGGGCAAGGCCATGAAGAAGTGCCACAACAAGAACAAAGCTCGTTTCGAGAACAAGGACGCCCACCGCAAGGTCGCTCGTCATGCCTACGTTCTCCGCATCTGGACTGGCTACAACTTCAACTACAACCAGCTCTACTCTCTCCGTGCCATGATCGCTGAACTCTCGCTCAAATCTGGTGGTGAGTACGATGTCTGGTTCCTCCTGCACGTCAAAGATGAGACGCTTCCCATCTGGGCCGACAAGGGTGTCTACCAGAAGGTCATCGAGAAGAACATGCCCAAGGAGTTCTGGAACATGACTGTTCTCTGGTCCGAGTCTCAGCTCCTCAACTACTACCCTCCTCCCTTCGCTGAGCCTTTCGAAAACCCCTCCGGCCAAAGTGTTCATGGTGTCTACCGCTCTGCCCACTTTGCTCTCCAATGGTTTGGCCAACAATACCCCAACTACGACTTTTACTGGAACTGGGAAATGGATCTCCGCTATAACGGTCATTACTACGAATTCAACACTGCTCTCGGTGACTGGGCTCGCAATCAACCTCGCAAGGGAATTTGGGAGAGATCCGAGCGATTCTGGATACCCGAACTTCATGGCTCATACCAAAATTTTACCGAGATGGTTGAGCGTGAAACTCGTGAAAATGGCAAGACTCCTGTATGGGGTCCTCCAGCTTTCCAGAACGACGGTCTGTCTGCCTCGCCTGCCGATACTACCCCTCCTATGCCTTACGACAAGGACGATTTTAAGTGGGGAGTTGGTGAAGAAGCTGACCTCATCACTTTCAACCCTATGTTCGACCCTAGCAAGACCAACTGGGTCTTCCGTAACGATGCAACTGGCTACAGTCTCAAGATGCCTCCCCCACCTCGTCGCTGCGCCATCATTACTGTATCTCGTCTCTCCAAGCGTTTGATGGACATTATGCACGAAGAGACCTGGAAGTACCGACACACTATGTTCCCAGAGATGTGGCCCGCTTCATGTGCTTTGCAACACGGTCTCAAGGGTGTCTATGCTCCTCATCCAGTTTACTTCGACCGTGACTGGGACCTCGAATATATGGACAGAATGTTCAATCGTCCCCGTATCGATGTCGACAGTCCTTTCGGATGGGGTGAGCATAACTTCATTGGCAGTTCCTTCTACTACAACTCCGGATTCAGTGGTGCCCTCTGGCGCCGCTGGCTCGGTCTCCGCGAAAACAAGGAGGGCGGTACTCGTGAGGAAGAGATTGGCAGCGGACGTCTCTGTCTACTTCCCTCATTGAGTCACCCTGTCAAGTCGGAGATTGGGGAGAACAAGTGATCTTGACTGGATGGAAACTGTTTCGACGACTAATGCATAAGTTCCGGCAAAAACTAGAAGGTGCCCAGGCTTCTGGGAAGGAGTTTTACTGTTTATATGGGTATTCCCTCGAGTCTATTTTTCTTTTCTCGTCTTCATTCACGCCTATCATTCCCTGGAAGAGCAAAAAGCGCCATCACTCTCTGTTTTTCTGCTTTCTTCCTCCCATAGAGCGTCCTTGTTTTGGTTGTCTTTCCGCCGTTGTTTCCTCGGCATGGGCGTTTGCAAAGGAGCTGGTCTTTGTTGCATCTTTGGATTGGAGTTTCAATTGCTTTTCTACTCGCTTCTGATCGTCCTGATCTTGCTCTTCTCGTTCTTTCCTTCTCTCTCTGGCTCTGTTTCGATCTGTACATATGGGACGACATGCGCATATCACAGCGGCGAGGCTTTGCGTACAAGCAAGGATTGAAGACACAGGCACCCGAGATCGAGACACATATTTAATATTGAAAGAAACACATTTAAAAGCACGTTACTGTTCATCACTATCTGTATCTGTTGCTTGTGCTCCTACGGCTATACTTATGCGGAAATTCTACTGTCCACATGCACAATCTTTTCTAAAAGATAGATGAGTCCATGGAGAGCGATTAATATCATCACTCTCAGTGGCTGCTTCCTGTCTTTGGAAGGGACCGTGCACGTGTACAGGGCTTCATATAAAAGACATTGATAGGACGAGACACACTTCGAGTATGTCAATCAATAGGGTCTACACGATAGGATGATCATGGGTGGAGAATGCAGGATCAGCCGGATTGGATGGTCATTGTTTACTGTCAGGGTCATACCTGCTGCGAAACAATGTCGCCGATGGTGCACGGACGTCAGGTAGAAAACCGAACTTCTGTTTTGAAGTCGCAATTGGCAATATTCTCACCAATCACAGAAACTAACCACATCTTGTAGAGGGCTTCACAACACCTAGAGAGCTAACATTCGACAACAATATTGGCCCACTACCTTGCTGGATAAACTCGGCTCCGGGAGAAGTCTCGAAGGATAAGCAAACCCAATCGACCGGATTACAACACCAGTTCTTCTTGTCGACAAGCCGTAATGTTTGCCCTACTTAGGAATTCTCTCTCTGTGGAATCATCGGCCTTGGTCTCCCGTCATCGACCAGTGTTGCGTCTTGATCATACCCGCCTTTTTACGTCGTCTCAAATCCGATGCAAGTTCAGACGACCGGATCCTACCGACGGCGAGCTTCTAGAGATGACTCTAGCATTGCGACGCTATTACTTGAACAGACACGATCCTGTATTTCGCCAAAAAAGAGTCGAGACTCAAAGAGTCCTCGATATGAAGTTGAAGCAACGGCGTAAGGACGATCCAAAATTCCAGCGGCAGGAGCTAGCTCGCTGGAGGGCAGCAAATCGAATTAGCCGAATGCATGATCATTATCGCACTCGTAATACGTTCGGATCCTGGCTACGAAACATACCTGAATGGCAGAGGGAAGCTTACGACTGGAAGACTCACGTCCCCGTCGTTTTCCCCGAGGCCCAGCGCATGACCTGCAGTGTCTGTTCTGGATCTCCTTACAAGGCAAAGCTTTGGTGGGAGCGACGGGAAAGCCACAGCGCTCCTGACACGACGGATGCGAAGCGGTGGACCTGTCATTCTTGTTACATGGAGCAGGAAATGACTAACATTCTGCCCAGAGGATGCGAAGATCATGTCATTGGGTCTGGCAAGAGATGGCCTTTGCCATAGGTCTGATATGATCCCTTGGTCAATCAGATTGAGTGGTCCTCAAACAGCTGCCAGATACACGAGCCGACAATATTTTTCACTATCTTGTGGCAAACCCAAAACGAGACAGTTGAAGAGCCAGAACTGGTCATCTACAATCACTTTCGTCACTTTGATCTTCTCATATGCATATATTGACAATAAGTGATCAATCCGTAGTGGCATTCAGGAGGACGCTCGGACGCACGTTCTTAGCAACCTGTCAACTTCTTCCAGGCGCATACACAACAAATCCAACCTTGTCCATCTTCTCCTCCCTTCATTCAACCTCTGTGCTCAGAACGACTCTGCAGTCTGCTTCACTACCGGCGAAATCGAGTGTCATGCCATCAAACTTTCCAGAAAGGCCTTTGTTCAAACAACTTCTCTTTTGCCCATGAAACTTTGTCACGGTGTGGATTATATCGATCATTTTCGTCTTCTCAGATACATGCTGCTCGGCGAATCCCTACGGAGGAGGAACTAGCAACAATGTCTCAATCCATGCGGTGGTACTACCGACAAATGGATGATCCTGTGCTCCGCAGAAAACTTAGCGACAGCCAGATGCGGAATTCCAAAAGGTACTACGCTGCACTAAAGCAAAAGGGAGAATATGAACGACTCACGGAGAAGAAAAAAGCCATTGAAGAGGTCTACCGCGTGGATCCACAATTCCAGTTTGCTCGTCATATGCGAATGTGGTTGATGCGCACATCATATGTACGGGAAGGCTTCAACTGGAAGACGCATTTACCGATGGTATATCCAGAACGAGTCCGGAAGACGTGCAGCACGTGTCTCTCCTTCTACCAACTGGGTTCAAGACTTTGTTAAGTAAAATTACCTTGTACGAAGCTGAGACCAGCAGATGATGTCCAAACCTGTGCGTTGCGGCTGTCTCATTATGACGTTTTGCGGTCAACTGTCACAAGTTCTGTATGTGTAGACGCTGGTGCTCTGTTATGCGGTTAGTTAACAAATTATCCGAAGATATACTGACTAGTACTGCGTTGTAGGTGGCAAAACATTCAAAGACCAGACGACTATATATGTCACAAGTGTTATACCAAAGATGGTATAGCAGCAGCGATGCCCAAAGATCACGAAGACTTCGTAGTTGCTTCAAGGGGATGGCCGAAACCAGGGAAACCTAGACAGAGCAAAGCTCTAGCTTCTGAGTCGGAGCACTCGGAACAGTCGTCGACAGCATCCAAGACAGTGGAAACCGGTATCAGTGATTCTGTGTATTCTGATCCTGCCAACAAAACAATCTAATCTCTGGGGAACGGCGACGAGCTGAAAACTTTCCTGCAAAAAGTCAATGTACTCAATATACTTGATCGGTGAGAGGGCTAAGTATCGTCATCTTAATGCTTACCCTGATGTTCATCCTCCCCATGTGCTCAAGCCTGTTACTCACGCCCTTCCCATGAGTGCACCTAGGTGGGATCGAAGTCATCGATATGCACAATTTTTATTGGTTAGGGGCTTGATCCACTGAGAGTCGATGGTATCACGCCTCTCAGTAGATAATGCTGCTTTACCAAAGAAACTATGCATTTTGATAGCTACGGGCGTGACAGTGTTCTATAGGAGAGCAGCATCGATCCTGCACTCCAATCTGGCTGCTAGAGCAAATACTGACGACTTCAAATCATAACGACGTTCAAGATCTTCATCGACCTTGGCGAAATCCTTCCTTGGACCTATATAGATGCGGGGTTATCACTGTCTGAATCTCGTACCTAACATTAATTGCCTGTATCTTTTGCCTACATGTCACTATGGATACGACAAGCCCCCACGTATCATACGCGAAGTTCTTCGAACGAGCCTGCACATACCAAATAGAGACAGGGGGTCTATACATACCGTTCTACGACTACCTAGAGAAGCTATTCGACAACGCTATAGGAGCCGACGAGGCAGCAACTCGTGTCTCTTCCTTCATTTTCTCACACGGTGATTCTGTTACTATATATGCTGGCGTCATCTCATCAATCATTGGCGCAGGATGCCACCTTTCTGAGACACGCGATCTCGAAAAGGTCGCCAATCTTTTGTTAGCACTGTCACGATTACCTGATGTCCGAAACGAAAGCTCTCACACGCTTCACTTGTCTTTCAATCTCAAAGACTACGAAATACCACCTGGTCAAGCAATCAAAGTCGACGATGGAATGATTTGGTCAGATCTACCTGGTTTCGCCACTGATCTTGGCGACTGCATGAGAGGTACATCTTCCTTACTTTCCTACCTTACGATCCCATCTAATATCACCTACACAGGTCCTACAGCCTACATTAACGACGGTACACCTGAACACATCGCCGAACAACAATGGACGAATCAAAATACATTTGCCGCTTACCTCATCCGCAGGAGCGACAACTCTCCATGTAACTTTGATTATCTATATCAATATGCCTTTCGCGTTCTTGCGGATTCACTCGAGTGGGATGCTAGAACTGTAGAGGGTATGAATTCTTTGCATTCTTTACAGGCAGCTATGAGGTGGTTATTGATTGCAGGGAACGAGGTTTGGGAGAAGACGAGGACGAGTGGGGGGTGGGCGGTTGCGGGACCACTGTGGCTTGAAGACATGTATGAAGAAGATGACGATGAGGAAGAAAGTAAGAACTATAACTTGGTTACTCCGGCACGATGGAGCTGGTGGGCGGTAAGACTAAATGAGTTGGCTCAGAGTAACATGATCGACGAGGAGTCAAAGAGTATGGCAAAGTTGTCGGCGAATAACATCAGAGGGCTCGGAGAACATTGAAACATCGCTCTAGGCTAAATATCGTCGTCTTGTGGCTATAGAAATTAGACAGTTCTACTTCTGATCGGAACGCGCAGCTAGACCCAGCTTTAGGATGTCGTCCTCGGCACTGAAGACGACATAGAAATGCTTCATGAATGTATTCCCCAGGATGGTATATTTCGTCTGTGTATTGGTGTGAAGCAACCCGATACACTGATCAGCGTAAAAGACAGAGTCATTGATCATGTCTCCCGTCAATGTGAACGTGGTGTTTTCGATCTGGAAGTGGAAGTCCGGGAGCGTCGTGTTGCAAGGAAAGTAGTAGTCGGCATCGTTAGTTCCGGGTACCGGTTTCGCCGCAGGAACTTGTGAATAGTAGTGCTTCACGATTGCCTCGGGCAGGTTGACGTTGGTAGATCCGGAATCGACGATAGCGTGGCCAATGGATGCGTGTTCAAGAGCACTCTCACCGATTGCATAGCGTCCGACGGCCATGGTCCAATATTTGTCTGGCTGGACGTTGGGCGTATAGACGACATCGCCTGTATACCTAGACTCGTTCAAGTAGCCAAAGTCCCACGCACCTGGACCATCGACGACAAAGGCCGCGGCAAAGAGTTTCCTCTGTAGCGTCGGAGCGACGGTTTCGAAAAAAGTCTTTTGTTTCTTCGGTTTCACTTGATTGAGCTTTCCAGATCCGAGGCCCATGATGCCGTCAGGTCCAACGTCGAAAGGGATATTGGTGGCAGCCTCGACGGCCTGTCCCTCGGCAACGACTGTGCCGAGTTTCACATCGTCCCTGTACACGATACCGCTGGCGCCGGTGCCGCTTAAGTACTTGATCTCCCAAGTGTAGTTTTGGAGAAGCGTGGCTGAAGAGGTGGGAGCATAGGTCGTATGACCCTGGTTCTGGTTCTTCGAAGACTGGTTGGAATACACCCACCTGCTCGTGAAAGTAAAAGAGCTCGTATTGGCTAAATCAATGGAGTGGCGGAAAGCTCACAAGTCGGCAGAACCAGTATCGAGAATCATCTGGAAAGTTTGGTCTCCAATGGTGACAGGGGAGTAGTAGCCAGTTTGTGCGTCGTTCAGGTTAGAAATCACGGATCCAGATTGAACGGCGTGGTCGTCTGTGTCTCTGGTCTCTTGGAAGTTTCTAGATTGCTTCCCAGGCGTTGGCACGATATCGATGCTGAAGACCGAGCCTCTTGGATTTCTTGCAACCAACGCGTGAGATATCGAGGTATGTGTCATCACCATGAGCGACACGGCCACGGATAGATTGGGCATAGTAAATCTCATGTTGCACAAAATTGGCTCCAGGCAAGAAGAAGAACTAAATGGTGATGTACGAGTGAGTCTTCAGCGGATGAGGGACGAGATGGTGGTTTATAGATCGTCTTCAAGTGTCTGCTTTACGACTAGATAGGAAGTCGGCACAAATAAATCTTGAGAATACGACCACTAGGACACTTTCTGGTCTTATGACGTTTGTTTACTGGAGAAGTAGAGTTTTACTTTGATGGATCTCAGCTTTTATTTCCGTGCAGGGAACTGGTAACAGGTTAAAATGGCATTCATCAGCGTGTTACCTATAGAGGATAGAATTTGTAATCAACTCTATCCATCACTGAACATGGTTCCATAGTATTTGCTAAGCATTCTTCGAAGCAGGTAAGGGCGATACCAAGCGAAGGGATACCGGTAGCCTAGGACCCTGATTGGAATACGTTCGACGTTTTTGATGTACGCCATTGATACAAAAATAGAAGCGCGGAGTTATAGTCTAACTCTATCCACCAACGTACCATTGATGATCTTTATGAATGATGTAGTTGGACTGAATCTTCTTTACAAATTTAGAGCTGCTATATATGATACACAAGTTGGCAAAGTTAAGACATACTTCCTCTTTGCCGATACAAAATTCGTCATACAAAGTAGCAAGACTGTTATTAAACTTTGACGAACCCTAGGTCTGCTATCTTTGTGGTGGCATTTCGTATTTGCGCCACCATCGTATCAAACCAAATTCTAGTCATCGGATATGTATTTGATGTGGTATACAAGACCCATGCTGTGATCGTAGCGAGAACTATGGTAATATGGAAGCTTAGTAGTCTGTTTAATTTCTGCTACATATAGTTGTATACAAGCTGAGTCCGGGGACGATCTGGCATCTTGTCGTTCGATTTAATGTATCATCGACAAGCCTGCTTCAACCTCAACTCCGCTGGTTCTCCTCACGGCGGTTACCGTCTCTACTGCTCTGGCTAAACAGGAATCATTACCGTGCTCGCTTTCTGCAACAAGAACCCCATGGCCTGGTGGTACACCCGAGTCGAAAACATATCCACGGACGCGTTCGTTGTGGCGTGGTCCAAGAGATGGACGTTGAATACGTTGAGGTACTCCTAGCGCTTCGCGATGTGGAACGGACGCAAGTTGTTAGAGTCCATGGGGTCACACTCCGTGCTCATCAGGATTGGGGTCGTTGTAGTGATTGAGAACATAGATGGTGAAGCCGTTAAGGTAGTTTTGACGACGGGAGGGACAACGTGGTCCTCTTTTTCGGGTTAGTACTCCTTGGAACGTTTACGGGCCTTCTTAGCATCCGGCTTGACAGCTGTTAGTACAACTTGGTAAGACTTGTCCAAGGTGCTAGACTTACGGGGTTAGAGCGGCTCTTGCGAGTCTCTTCGGCGCGCAGACAATGTGCGGCGTTCTCATACCAGAAGAACGACTCGGGTAACTGAAGGGGCTTAGTGTCGTCTGGTCGTCGAGAGCCAAAGAGTTGGAAGATTCGGCGACAGCCTCTGAGTGTTGCAGGCACCCCAATGCAGAACCTTTTTACCAGTCGGCAAGGTCTTGCACGACTGAAACTGACTCTTACCCTCCTTGCAACGACCAAAAGAGCGATACAAGGCCAATGGAAGCGCTTAGTCTGTGTAAAAAGTTGTCGGTGATGGCTAAGATTTCACTAAGAGCCATGTACTCGGGGTTCGTTGAGCGGAAATTGTTGTTACGAGGGTCGAGAATTCATCTCCCGTTGACAACCTTGCCCGGACAAACAAGGTCGTAGGCCGCCTTCTTAACAGCGTGGACCCTCTCGCCATTGATCTCAACCAGATTGACGACCCAGAAGTTTCTCAGCAGATTCGGGAGACTTCTCTGCAAGGTCATTCAGGACGGTCTTAGACACAGGGCCTATAACAATGCCGAGAATGGACTCTCCATATCGGCCATATCCTCTCCAGTCGGCTTTGGAACTCGTCCGATCTAGACTTTGTGCGCGTATGTGGCGTGTATATAACAATCACGTTCATTGCAGCCATCTCTGATCAGATTTGCGGTGCGACGATCTGGTTGGTAGCTCGTTACGGATGCATAGATCATGACGAAAGCGTCGAGATATGCATCGTCAAGTGAGAGATGATGTCAGCGCGAATCTCCACGTGGAAGTTGAATCCATAACAGAGGCCCAGGGGGTCTATATACACTTCTTTGCAGGAGTCAAAGTATGAATCAGCCGCTCTTGAATCATATATTTCTCCTGACACTTCAATGGCGCTACCTGTGGTAGGCTCCGTGTTCAGACCTGAGACGTCCGATATCGCGAACTAGGAGCAGGCGGTGAGCGTGTGGTTTCTCGAGCATGTCACGGAAGACTTAGCAGAGGCAACAAATAGCAGATGGATTCGCTCTCGTTTGGTAGGACGTCAATCAGGAAGAGATTTTTCGTCGAACAGGGCATAGACATCAGGCGCGTGAAGCCGGTCTTGATATCGAAGGGGTGGTCGGGTAAGAGACCAAGAAAAGCGGAAATGTCATTCCAGCGGTTGCTCATGAAGATTCCAGATAAAAGAAGCGTGCAGGTTCGGTAAAGCCGTTTCAGAGCCTTGTGAGTTGATCTTTCGGTGTTTTTGCCATACTGAGCCTCGTCGACGATGATGTGAGTAAAGCGGAGAGGGCCGTTGGCGAGAACAGAGGACTACAGAGAGGAAAATCCATTCGGTCCTGCAGCCGATAAGAAGATCGCAGAGAGATGAACGACATGAAAAGCGAACATATAGTTCTTCCCAAGCAACTGTGATTTCGTAGCATAGATTACACAAAACCATGTTAATTCATCTAATTCGCATGGACAGGCGCGACCGAGGCCAACGAGGAAGGGATCGCCGAATTGATTGATAGCATAGATCTCTAGTACCTTCAGAGCAGGCAGCGAGCCAAGGACAGACGAAAAGTTGCCTACATCAACGGATGTGGCATCTAGGGCTGGTCGTGCGCCTTCTTTGCCCGAAGAATGCTTCCTGCACGCGGCATCGTAGCCCTCCTCTGCTACTAGAGCCTAGAGAAAATCGCGAAGAGCCCATTTTGGTTACTGTCATTCTCCAGAGCTGGTGACGGGAGAGATCATTCTTGTCCGTGGCTAAGATGACGTTCGAAGCAGCCTCCAGGAATTGAGGTGTAACGATGACGAGGTCGACTGTACGTTGACAAAGTTCAACTCACTCCGGGCCCCTCCGTGATATAGATCCCTGAAGAGCTTAAGCAGCTTGGCAATTCCTGACTTCTGATATGAGAAAAACTTGAGCAGTGAGTATATTGACTGTATCGAGGTTCTGATGTACCAAAGTAGTACCTAGCAGCAGCGAAGCTCATCTCAATGGAAGTAGTATATCAGATTGCGCCAAAGTAGTCTTCAACCTTGAAGCAGTCTTGTCGACCATAATATCGCCTGGTTCTGGCTTGACAGTTTTTGCGGCGAAATCATGATCGATGGCGACCCAATCATGATGCTATCTCAGGGTGTAATTGGTCTTGTGGGCCACGACCCCGGTCCGTAGACGAACCACACCATTGGCTCTATATAGATCCTGCTTCACTATCCAAGGCCTCCTTGAACAGCGCCGCCTTCGAGTTGGTAGCCATCTCCATATAAGAGATGACTGTATCGTCGTCACCGTGTAAGACGGAAACTTTGAGAATATTGACATCCTCAAGATCTGGATAGATGTAAGAGTAACCCGGCGAGTTGTTGATCATGAGCTTCAGTGCAGCGGCCGATTCTGAAGATTCCACAATGTCCAGGATGTTGATGGTTGACACTAGATCATTGGAAAGGGTTGCATGGGCCATGCTGAAAGCAGTCATGAAGAGAAGTAAGAGACTAAGCATGCTGATGGATGTGATCGGACTGCTCATTGATTTGATACCTCAGGCCAGAGAAAGTAGTGGATGCAGCAGGTGAAGATAGTCATATCATATCACCGGCGTCTTGATCGGCGGGAAGTCCTTATCTTTGTAGATGGAGAACACGCGGCCCTTCTCTCATACGTGCGTAGCGGACCAAGCTGGATGGAAGTTTATTTTGTGCCTGAGTGCCGATACCCGAGTGGATATGCTTGGAGGACTTGTTCTCAAAGAGAGACATACAACATTTGTGTATATGGCCTTTGCCACGACAGTCTTCAAGGTCTCCTTACTAGATAGCTTTACGGTCTTTTTGAAGATGATGTGACAAGCCTTGATGAGCTTATGGTGCTCCAGATCGCGATCCAAACTCCCGCGGAGGTCGACTATAACCATCGCTCTCAGTCCCCCAACACGTTTCTTAGCGAGGACGTGGAACCAGGCCAGATAGACGAGAGATAGTGCGGTATGTATAACCTTGCACTTTCTACGATCGGGATCATCTCCATTACTATAGTTGTCAAGATTGTCTCTATATAGTTGTGGTTCGAGGTTGAGAATACCAGAGACCGCTTCCTAAGCATGTGTTGAATACCTGATGTGGTAGAATTGAATAGTGAAAAGCAATATCTTGGAATGGGCGATTGTCGCATATCTTAGCGAGCAGCTCGGAGTGTGAACGAAGGATTGCTTTATGAACTTTCATTTTCTTGCCACTTTCCTGATGGACGTAATCACGGGGTCAGACACTGATGATTCCTGCTCATTCTCGCGGAAGTCACACAGTGTGTCCATCTGAGATGAACCTGGCGGGCGGTGCGGCATACATGCATTGACAGTCATTGGCGAGACTGATTCTACCTGTCTCTGAGAGATTGGAAATTCCAGAATGGGCGGTCGTCCTCCTTGTGTGTGCATTCGATACACCATGTCGGGTTGCTGCTGGAGGTAGTACAGCTTCTGGAAGCACCAGAAGCAAGAGAATGGATCCAGGACGTCCGGGGATCTCCTCGAGCGGTCTTGATCAGATCTTTGATGTTACCGCACCTAACTTATATAGATATGTCTAGAAGGCTGAGCTTCTTCGAGTTCATCTTGGGTTGCCTTCGAGGACTCGTAGGCCCAGATCTGGAGAGGCAGACGATGTCGGACGGTCTCCATGAATGACGTTCTTGTGGTTATATAGAGTGAAATCTCGAGGTGGATGTTTTGACGATCATTTCGTTTCTAGTGGTGACCGGTCAGAAACCAGAGTTGGTGAGCAGATATTGAGATCCCGTCATGCTTGGTGGTATCGTCTTGAATTACTTCGCAGTTTCTTGGCACCCTCTTCCAGAACATGTCCAAAAAATTGGCGTGAAACATCTCTTGCTATGAGAAGTGTGGATTGTGATCAGGAATTATGATCTGACCAACTCTCGAGTCGCCAGGATCTGATCGAGATTCGAATGGCTGAGATCCACGATTGTATCCACGGATTGTTTCTGGGAAGCTCGGGAAACATCTGGAGGTCTCTCAAACCTCCCGAATCGTCATCTGCAACCCATTTCGAGATCATGCCAGGGAACGTAGACAAGAGGTGAAATAGGGCCTTAGTATATGTGCTCTGTCGATCATCCCATTTGGTGCTGTCGTTCGTGAGCCACCATTACTTCTCTCCAGGTCTCCAAGCGTCGAAGAGCTTTGCTGGATCGTGATACGACATCTCGTCGAAGCCGAAGATCTCGTTCAGCGGTGCGAACCACTCGATCCATAGTCTGTTGAATTTGTCCATGGGGATCTTTCTTGCAGTAGGACCTGGGTTTATTTCAAACTCCAGGACCTTGGAGACGCACGCCCAGATTTGCATGTGTCCAGAAGGCAGCTTGTTCGTCCCTACAAACAAGCGCTTTGTAGTTCCTCGAGCGTTGTCCGAGTCGTAGACCATGAACCATGATCTAAACTGGATGAACCAGAAAAGTGGCGCCCATGGCCTTGATGAGTCGCTTAGGTTTAAGTTACGACTCGTCCAAATCTTTCTAAAGGCGAGCATGTGCTGGCGATTCATTGAACCTTCGTTCTCGTGCTTGTTCCATAGTGCTTCGAGTCTTTCGTACGATGTGTTGCTTTTTGCGGGATTCGATAAGGCGGGTTGTCGGAGAACTTCTTCAATGACGTCTGGTAAGTTGACCACACTCGGTAGTGTCTCCGATGCGCGACCAGGAGAAGGACAAGAAGGAGAGCTGGTTTTGGTGTCGAATTGTCTTGGCCTTTCCCTGTCCAGTGATGTTGAGTATACCAATCCTTGATACTTATGTTCATAAGTTGAGCTTCGGGGGATGAAATAAGAACTCTTATATACTACCGTTCGGTGATTTCGGATGAGAGAGGTGAAGGATAAATGCCAACTGGAGTCATGATGACTGCGACCGGAGAATCAAGAGCGCCCATCATGGTGGAAGAGAAGGCAAGTTGTGTTAGGGTCGCGGTAGATTGTGACAGGAAGAGGTATGGTGGTCCTGTGAACCTTTGTCTTTTGACGGCGCTGGGTGCGTGTCGCTTCGGGGATGAAGTCTGGTTCGACCTCTGCCTCCTCTGACAAGCCGTTATCTGACATTGTGGTATCTTCGTCCTCTGTAGGCCATCAGAAATCCGAGCCGTTGTGCTTGCCGGAGTCGGAGGTAGGTGAATCTTTGCGACACTTTCTGATGACCTGAGCGAGATGCATACAAATCTCCCGCACTACCATGGCTCTGCGTCAGCTGGTCGTAGCTGATTTCACCAGCGAAGGCCTGAGACAATGTGGGATCTTCGATGTCGGCATTGTCGTCTTCGATCTTGAAAGGGGTACTACTACGCAAGCGCTCGAGATTGTTGGTGTTGTCAATGGTCGAGTAGGCTCCCTTCTTGGTTTCATACGACATTGCCGTAGGATACTTTGAGCCATGTAGTCGGATTGAGACCTCGATCGGCGGCGAAGGCTTGAGTAGCGTTATATATATTCTTCAACGGCTTCTCTGCGGATGTAGGGGCGTATAGTCGGCCAGAGACTGGCGCTCAAGATTTGAGAGTCGAGTATCAGATATCGTGCCCTGAGTGAGATAGGAGTGTTGCAGGGAGTGAGCTGGACTGCGCGGAAGGCAGATGATATATAAGCATATGAGAAGTGAGTATAACGTGGATGGTATATCTGGAGAATGAGAACCTATGTCGGGCAAATTCATCTCTTATATCAGATAGGTCAATTGCGATTGCTACGGAGAATGGAATAGAACAAGGGAGATGTTAGTAGGGGTGATACTCAAAGACCGGATTGCTGATGTTGAATCCAATCCTTTTGATCGCGGTATGGAATGTTCTGTCAATTGCTTACCTCGCAGACTTACGGACGCTCAGAGATGCTGCCAGAATGTCTTCTCTTTACGAATGTCGTTTGCCTGGGCATGCTCTAATTGTTTGACCTTTTGGCACACAAAGCCATGTCTGAGGCATTTTTTCGAGGCAATCGATAGTGGTAAACACGACAGCATCCAGACCGTATGATTGAAAGTGGTGGCTTTGTGAGTCCCACTCTCAACGATGAGTTGTGTCGGGACTTCAAGCAGCCCGTTGAGGAGTTACCAGGATGTTGCAAACTCACAGCAAGCCGCATTTTGGGATTGTTTACTGAAAATCAAAGAAAGCCCCAGTGCGATGGCTGTCAACAAACATGCCCCAGGTTATTGCAAGGAACAGGTCGATCACTCTTCTTTTCTGTCCTTTTGTGTGTCTGGCTTGAACGGCCAGACAAAAGTCATGAGGGAATCGGAACCGAAAGGGTCGTCGCTTGGCTGAGAAAACGCGGCTATCGAATGCGGGATGATGCAAGTGCCAAGGTTAAAGACGCCAATAAACGTCATGAATGCAGGGTTCACGTCATTCTTTTTTTTCGAGCGGCCGGCTTTCTAGGGGGAACAAAGCGAATGACCCCGAAAGCAAGATGGCGTTCAGTTGATATTCGGGATGTAGGGTTATATCAAGGCTTAGCAACCAAGATCTCGTATCTTTATAGGCACGTTTGATCCTTGGAGATCTTGAAGTACAATTGAAGGAGATTGAAAGATAATGAGGGTTGACTCGTACCATCAGGGTCTTGTCGTCAAACAGGTTGGAAGTGGAGTAAAATAGGTGCCTTTGGGTCAACGACTGAGCGTAGGTGGTAGCGTTGGCCTGGGGCTGGTCTGTTATGGAAAAAGCGGAACCCACTGTTCCCGGAGAAGAGGCAGCTTTTTGGGAAAGGAAAGCAAAAAACGGCCGGCGCGCGGCGGGCGCGCCAACTGTCTTTCTCGACATCATCTTGTAGAGCAAGTTCATCATGTATATGACCTCAACTGCTGTGGCTGTTCATCATCTCTCCGCTTAGTGTCTTCAGTCTTCCCTCCATAAAACATCCGTTTCCGCCTCACCCTCCAGCCTCCGGCTAGTCAAGGATAACGAGACACAGCCCGGCAATAATTGCGAACGAATACGAAACGAACGAAACGGGGAAAGAAAAGACAATCGCCAGCCATCTGAAGGACACTTAGCTCATTCGCTTCTTCGCGGTGCAACGACAGGGCAACAGGATTTTATCTTTCTGTTAATTAGGAGCCCCTCGCGACGCACAAGCAGCGCTCCAGCAAGGTTTCGAGATTGGACAAGTCGTCGATCTGCGGGAGTTGTTACCATGTGGAAAATCGAGGTTAGTGGTTCAGGTGCTGTTTTGCAAGCAAATCCGGTCGTTCCTTCCCCTCCACAGCATTCATCACAATCCCTTGTTGCAAGACAGAGGGCGAGTCTTTAACACAATCATCATCGCGGTCGTCATGACCTGGTTGACACAATGATTGGCCCCTGCTTTGGCAATGGGCTCGTGTGTCATTCCTCGAGACAAAAACAAAGCACCACTCTCACCCTTTGGGTGCATGACAGCCTTGACCCCGGAGCCTGAGCGATCCGACGTCATCAAATCCTATGATGCCAGCGTTCGTCTAACTCTTGCTCTTGCTCAACAACCCTGCATCCACCCCGACTTCCCATCTCATCCCTCATCCTCCTATCCACGCTACCTTCCCGCTGCTTGATAATCATCCCCCCCTTCTTGACCCTCGTCTTGCTTCTGCTCTTTTCCAGACATTAGCCGTTTACAAGCACGCACACATCTTTACACCTCTCGCTTTTTCATCCACTGCCATTTACCTTGCAGCCTCTTAATTTCTGTTGTCCTCTTTTTTGTTTCGACAAAGGCCACTCAGAACCCTGATTGCGTCACGGCGTGTCATCACCACCACGCAACAACCCCAACTAATCAATCATGTCGACGATACAGAACCTCAAGAACTTCATTCGTCACGGCAAGCAGGCGCGAGACCAGAACCCAAAGTCGCCGCCTGACCAACCCGCCGTGTCCAATGTTCACGCCCAGCGCCACCACAACACAAATCACAATGCCTCACCAAGGCAGAACGAGCAAAGGCATCACGACCAATATGCCATGAGTGATCCCAACGTCTACGCTCACCAGCCTCTGCAAGCAAACGCC